>JAKTWN010000067.1:0-40327 GCA_030582035.1 Wickerhamiella occidentalis
ACCAATGTCAATGCCTACCTCGAGTGCAGATGTGGCGATGATCCCTTTGAGCTTGTTCTCAAACATATAAACCCCAACCCTGAATTTCACCCTCAGCACAATCCCCACCGTCAAATCCGCGCACAGCAAGGTTTAATATTTGGCTTTTATTTATGTTTCAAGGGCTTTGAACTTTAATAAATCACTAACTACAAAGATCAACAGTTTATCGAGGAAGCTGGACGCGCATCAAAAAGGTTGATCTTAAGATTGTATCTCTATTTTACAAATGGTAGCATATTTAGTCCACATTTGACGACCAAGAAATTCACGGCGATTCTCGATACGACTTGATCGTATACGGAGCGGGAGCGGATGCGAGTGTTGGAGGGTATCTGAGAGTCTAAATCAGGTTGGTCTGAAGCTGGCCAGAGGTTAATGGAGGTGAGCAAGAGGCTGGACCTAAGTGTATAATGATACGCGACTGCACGTTACGAGATCTCAGGAGTCAGAATCGCGCTGATCAAGTGTTCAGCTAAAATGAGCTACAAATCACTGCACCTTCTCCGCAATAATCGACTCAGTATTCACATTTGTGGCCAAATGACACTCGCACAACTCCACTCGCACAGCACAAATCCAACCTGCTCCCCTTCGCAATACTCTAACCCTCATCATCTGTGATACTAATCAACGAGCTCATTGCGCTTCTGGTTGGTTGCAGATTCAACTCGCTGCGATCACTGGCACCACTCATAGTGCGCTCAATACGCTTCATTTCATTATCGTTTGGAGCATCGGTTCTGGGATGGGGGGTATTTGAAAATTTGACAACTCGTTCGCTATGATCATCCGGTAAGGGTTGCTCCTGAGCCACTTCTTCGTCACTCCACACATCTTCAGGGTCAATTGTTGCTGGCCATGAGCCTTCACCAACCCATCCGGCCTTGAGAATTTTGACGGTATCATCGAGGTTGATGGGCTCCTTGGGAACACGTGTACGACGCACAAACTTATCATAAATCACGAAATATTTATCTGAAGGCACACCTTCCAGCGAATGATGAGCCGGTACTGCGTACGCACTGGGGGTATTCCACCAGTCACGGATCTCAAGCCATTCGTGTAGTCCAACATTCCACTGTGATTCCGGCTCGGTTTCCGCTAGCTGACGGATTTTAGCCGGGTCAACAACGTCTTTGGACTCGAATTGAGGGGTCTTTATCTCAACATCTCTACCAAACTTATCCTGAGGGTTACAGAACTCGCAATCAATGAGCAACCGCTGGACTTCACGCGGTTCAGTCTTGGCAGTCCGGATTGCCAAACAGTTCTCGCGTCGTTTGGCCAATGCTTTGTCTTGTTCAGAATCCTGGTTGTTGTTGTCACTCGAAAAGCTCATAATTGAGAGCCTCCGATTATTAGGCCGGCGCTTCTTATCTTTGGAGGTAAAAAGCGATTTCACGGTTCCAAACAAACCTCCCTTTTGCTTTTCTTTTTGCGAATTAGTCGTGGCACTGCTTTTTGTGGGGGCCAGGTAGGACATGAGGAGTAAGCATTGCGGCGGTGGTGGTGTGATTAACAGCAGTTGGGAAGGGCTGAGCCTGTCATGATGATGGTGATTGGGGGCTTCTAAATCACTTTGGAGCGATATGTTGGTAAATCATTTCAGCAAATCGGCGGATTAGGTTAAATAGTTTATTAATTGATTCGATCCTGACAGATTCCGGTGGGGGCGATAAAGAGGAGGAGCCAAGGATCTCAGGAATGAGCCTCTCCAGGCCCGGTATCTTATTATCGGTGTGTTATAAAATTTACTTGGTTTAGGTTATTTAGAGAAATAATGAGAATGACGAGTACTGATCTCATTCTTATGCCTTTGGTCATTGGAGTTAGCCTCTGTTATAATGACGGTCTCTATCGCGATGATCACGACGACCTCCTCTACGGTATCCGGGGGAACGCGACCTACGACGCTCATCGTTACCTCTGCGGTGATCGCGACGGGGCCTATCGTCACCACCATGTGCATGACTAGACGGCTGGCTAGGTACCTGACCAGGCATGCTACCACCTGGGGCAGCAGCCATCATACCAGAAGCACTAGCTTGTTGCATGGCTTGCTGGTAGGCCTGCATCATGGGGTTATTGGCACCAGCTCCACCTTGAGCGGCCATCATTTCCTGCCATTTAGCCATTTGTTGTTGCCATTGCTGGTAATACTGGGTCATCATCGCGGGGTCCATGCCTTGGCCATATGCATTGGCCTGCTGAACACCAAAACCCATGCGACCATTGCGGCCATCGTTAGTAGCCTGGTCACGACCACGGGGTTCGGCACGTTTGACTTCAATGGGTTTACCTTTGAGATTCAAAAATTGTTCAGCGACAATTGTCTCCACCGCGTTTTCACTGTCAAAAGTAACAAACCCAAAGCCACGAGGGCGACCGGTGTCTTTATCCATCATGAGCTGAGCGTCGATAACAGTACCGTACTGCTCGAAAAAGGCCTTAAAATCAGATTCAGTAACGTCATTGGAAACACCTCCGACAAAAATTTTCGAAGTCTTGTCCTGTTCTTCACGGGGAATGGCCCGTTTAGGGTCAATCAACTTGTTGTCAAGACGATGCTCACGAGAAAGAACGGCGCTCACTACTTTGGGGTCCCTGAAGGTGAGGAATCCAAAGCCACGGCTACGTCCAGATGCATTATCACGCATGATCATGCATTCAGTGACCTCACCAAACTGAGAGAAATAATTCTTCATGCTCTCGTCGGTAGTTTCCCAGTTGAGACCACCAATGAACATTTTGCCTTCATCTTTAGCGGGAATAAAGATTTTACCGGCCATGAACCCTCCACCTTGCGCTGCAGGACTCAAATCGGGTGCAACGTTGGAATTAGCCAAAGCCTGCAGTTGCTGCAACTGGGCCAACTGAGCGCTAAAGCTAGCGGGATCAAATTGCATGGGGGCGCTGGGGGCAGCTACAGGAGCGGGAGCAGGAGCGGGAGCGGGGGCGCTGGGCTCACCGCCAGGGACAGCACCAGACGCACCAGACACACCACTGGCACCACTAGCATCACTTGCCGGCTTATCTACATTCCCTAAAAGTGCGAGACGCGGATCACTACTAGCTGACTGACTGACTGATTCAGGTTCCTTTTTGGGTTGCTCCTTAGGTTTATCTTCACCACTACGTTAGTTACATTCCTATCCAAATGGGGTCAAAGTAGCTGTGAGGCCCCTTGTACCCCAATAGTATGATATTTACTAGATGTCTGCGAAGAAATCGTCGTCTTCGTCTTTGATGTTACTCATCTAAAAAAAGATAGCTTTAAAGTCCAGGTGGTCGAGGGGATGACCTTTTATACAGGGTGACAAATGCGGGTTAGGGTTTTTTAACCGCGGGCTGGTGGTATTTTCACAAAGCACGCCCTAATTGAGGAAAAGCTGCCAAAGCCTGCTGTTTGAGGCAAAGTGCAGTCATTTATTCTTGGCAAGGTAAGGTTTAATCCATAGCACTTTGCGTTTGGTTTCAAGTGGGCTCGTGTATGAAACCTCAGGCATTGTCATTTAAATTTACGTATCAACACTTTGAGCACATCCATGATTAACCTTGGGCGCTCATAGACCTGCTCGTTGAAATACACCGCTCATGGACCTCATCAAAACCAAACCGCTGACATAATGGACCCACACCACAGATGAAATTCCTGCTGGTACTGGCCCAGATCCATGAAAATTTCAGAAAACAGGAGCTCGAGGCACTTGCTGAGCTGTATAACATTACATGTGACTTTGGGGACCACAAACTAGATTCGCCCTTTATGATTGTAGATCTCGAATCTGAGCAGGTAGCTGCACAACTCGTGCAACGATCAATCCTCACAAAGGCCATCTATCGCGTATTTGGTCATGGCAAAACACTTGAAGAGATGCATACTGATGCTCGAAAAGATACGCAGCAGTATAGTGACTACCGTGCTGCAGGCTTCAAGTTTGAGTTTTTGTCTTTTCACGGTAAACGTCCAAGGGATGACCAGCTTCGAGTCCTCCAGCAGTTTGGCTATATGAATCTTCAAGGGCCCATTGTGATGAAGAATCCAGAGTGCGTTTTCACTATCTGGGAGCAGTATGAGGTTTACAACCCCAAACCTCTCGAAATATGGCTCACAAAGTTTGTGGCCGAGGGTGACCGGCACACTGTTGACAAGTATAATCTTAAAAAGCGTCAATTCATTGGAACCACTAGCTTCGACGCGGAGCTAAGTCTCGTGACTTGCAATATTGCCAAGATCAAGGCCCAAGATTTTGTCTACGATCCATTCAGTGGAACTGGTAGCTTCCCGGTGGCTGCTGCGAAACATCACGCATTGTGCTTTGGTACTGATATTGATATCAGATCTCTCAAGGGATATGAGAAAAACTTTCAGCAGTACGGCACCAGCACATATTTTGGCGATGCTATTTGTATGGACTTTACACACAACGCGTTTCGCAAAGACTTGATGTTTGACGCAATAATTTCCGACCCACCATACGGAGTACGCGAAGGTCTCAAAGTGTGTGGAGCTACCGAGAAAGATTTGCCCAAGTTCATTGAGAAGGCGAGCCTGAAGATTGGAGACGAGTATGCACACAGGCTTAGAGATTATGTACAGCCCAAAATGCAGTACTCATTTGATTTGTTGCTGCAAGATATTTTGGATTTTGCAGGGCAGAGACTGGTACCAGGTGGTCGACTTGCATTCTGGTTGCCCCTCCCCGAGGTGGATGGCGAACAACAATTCCCTCAACACAAGCACTTGAAGCAGATTAATGCGTGCGCACAGCATTTCAACAAATGGACAAGATGGCTTTTAACCTACGAAAGAAGGCCAATCGGTGAAGAAGGGCCAGACAAGGCTATCTCCATGGTGAGCTTCAGGGATCATTACTTCAATAGGAGCAATGAAAATAAAGAGGGTTCATTGGCAAACACATGAGCGTATGGATCAAGTGGATTTGGTGTGCGTTTTGTTGCATATATGAGTTGCACGTCAATTCGCATGTAGTTTCATACCCTCGGCACATTATTATTAGCTTGAACCACTATATATTTAGATGCGCATACAAAAGTGTTGGTTGTACATGGATCAGTGCTTATAATGCCGCCTGGCCAAAGTTGAATATTCCTTGCCTCAGTGTTTCAAGTCTACATAAATCTAGTTACTCACTCAGTAAAGTATTACAGCCTCAGTCAATATATCCTACTTATCCATTCATTCATACATGAAGATCTGCTGTCCCGATACATTCTCATCATGGGCTGTAGGGAAAAAATTAACAAAGGCTTTGAATTTATAGTGCACCGATGACATAATCACCAAAGTATATTTCCCCATGCGTGATAAAATGATGCCGCTAGTTGCGGGTTTAGTTGGAGTAATTTCTGGTGTTTACATTTTCCAACCAGTAGTTCTGTAAGTACGAATTCCAATCCAAACGCTTAGGAAACTAACTAGTCAACAACTTAAACAAGATGGTAACCTCAATCCCTCCTATGACGAGGACGAAAAGATTACTCGTGAACGTCTTGGTGTTTTAACTGATCAAACTGAAAAGAAATAAGACTATGCTGGCTCGGATCAACGAGTCCAAGTAGGCATTGACACAGAGCACAACGTGGTTGTCACAAGGCCTTTGACCCACAAACACTCGGGGATGACCATAAGATTCATAGGTGGTGAAATTAGTATATACACGTTAAAAAGAAGCTAGCATCAAAGTTTTGGATCCCATTAGGAGCCAATAAAGTCAAGGGAATGAGCTATCTGCTCGCCTATTTCTCCATGGCCTTGAGGAAGTTGTGCTCTTTAATTTTTCTGCGGTTTTCTTCTCTGCGCTGTTTGCGAGCCGCTTTAATTGGGTCAGCAGCCAGCTTTTGCGCTTGGATCTCGGGATCCAATACTTCCCATAACCACTCTGGGTACTCTTCGTCTTTGAGCGCTACGGGATCCTGACCGTTTTTACGAACGTTACAGCCCTTGAGAATGGTTCCTTCAGGTACTGATGAAACGACTTTGCTATAATTTCTAAACAGTCGAAGCATTGAAAAAAAAGTTGTGGCAGTCGGTGTGGCAAGGGGGTGGCGACAACCAGAGAGCCCCCTCCCCCACACTCACAGTTGTACGCCCATTGTACACGTCCATAAAGATGATGTGGTTAGCGCAGTTGCTAATTATTGCTGGACTGGTGAAATTCTTTCTTGGGTTCTTTCCTCAGAAAACCGTTTTACCTGGGTTCAACACTGAAGTCGCGCCCGTCGCGCCCAAATTCTCTAAATTGGTGTTTATGGTTGTTGATGCATTAAGAAGTGATTTGATGTTTGATGTGAGCGCGAAAATGCCACATGTACACCAACTAATTGAATCTGGTCATGCGCTACCATTTACTGGGTACTCCAATCCTCCGACTGTCACTTTACCACGCCTCAAGGGTATCACTACTGGTGGTGCACCCTCTTTTCTGGATGCCGTATTGAATATCGCCGAGGGATCAGCTGCTTCTCCACTGGGTGATTCGTGGATTCAGCAATTAAGTCGCAATAACAAGACTATCCACATGTACGGCGATGATACGTGGCTCAAGCTGTTCCCCGATGATTTCGCCAAACACGAGGGCACTACGAGCTTTTTCGTTAATGATTACACTGAAGTTGATAATAATGTTACACGGCACATTGCACCCAGCTTCGAGTCCCGCGATTGGGATGTACTGATTCTACACTATCTGGGTCTCGATCATATCGGGCACAAGGGCGGTCCAAAGAGCCCATTGATGGCGCCAAAGCAACAAGAAATGGATAGAATTATCAAAGATATATTCGAAAGCCTTGATGACGATACGTTATTTATTGTTACGGGTGATCATGGCATGAATGAGATTGGCAACCATGGCGGCTCTTCTGAGGGCGAGACATCTGCTGCGCTACTGTTCCTCGGTAAAAACCCGCTCAGTGGTGAAGGGAATCCCGCACCCATAGAGTCTTCTGACTTTGAGTACTATTTCAAGGTCCCTCAAATTGATTTGGTACCCACGATCTCCATGCTTTTGGGCCTTCCAGTACCTCAAAACAGTCTTGGACTGCCAATACCAATGCTGGTTGATAGTCAAGAATACATGTGTAATCATTTTGCTCGTTTACTTGACCAAGAATTCGAGTGTAGCGCGGAAAAACTACTCGAGCTTCAGGATGAGTTTATGCGCGCTAGTACCGAGTATAATCAAACTGGAATGATTATTGGGTTAGGCCTATTAGGTGCTGGACTATTATGCTGCCTACTGTCCGTCCTGAAGCTCCAAGTTGAGGCTTATGCCCCCTGGTTGGCGTTCTCTGTTTTATATTCTGTTGCCATGTTTGGATCTTCCACGATCGAAGAGGAACACCAATTCTGGTATTGGGGATTCGGAGGAATAGTATTGGCATGCTGTGCCCTCAAAATAGGCTCGCTGACTCGTTGGACCATTGCACTTGTTGCATTCCGGTTGCTTCGCGGATGGCACAATGCCGGACAAAAATGGATTGGAGCTGATAGCTACAGCATCAGTAGCTATTTGTTTGAACACCCTAATGTGCTCTGGACACTGGTGGGCGGCACATATTTTGCACAAATGTTTAGATTTGAGAATGACTACAGTGGCCTTATGGCGCTTTTTTTCTCGGCTGTTTTCAAGGTAAATAGCGCAAGAGTGGCAGAATATCCTTTACCAGGGGGCTTGGAGTTTGAACCTGTCTTTTCTGTACTCATTTTCCGGGCCATGATTGGCTTCCTAGTGTTTAGGACCGCACTCAGAAAGTATAGCTTCAAACCAGCCCTTGACCTCTTTTTAATAACTCAATCCCGTCTAGTGGATATCCCATTATTCTTGGTGTATTGGACAATTAGTGCGGTACTCCCCTTAAAGGTGTTTGTTGGACACGAGTGGGATGGGTGCTTGCTCAATATTGCACTTGAGTATGCATCATTTTACGCGACTGGTGGATCCAATTCGCTTGCCACGGTGGATCTGAGTAATGCATACAATGGTGTTTCCAGCTACAACATTCCCGTGGTGAGTTTATTGACATTTGTGAGCAACTGGTGCGGCCCGATTTATTGGGCAGTAAACGGTCCTCGCGCGGGAGAGTGGCGAACGCTCTACTCGACATTCTACGCTATGGGCGGATTTAGTATTTGTTTGGCATGCTATTTATTACAGGACCATCTATTTGTATGGACAGTTTTCAGCCCAAAACTGCTGTACTTTGGTGCGTGGCTGGTTTTCTTCACGGTTTTTGAGTCGCCTTGTACTCGATAAACCGGTCAAGATTAAGCAGTGCTTCGTCACACTGCTCTTTGAGGGCGGTGTTGTTTTTGTCCACTGACTTTAATACACGTTTATACTCGGGGCGCAGATTCCGTAATTTAGTATTAAGATCTCTTTCAAGATAGATTTGGTTGCTTGGAGCTTCATTATCACCATATAGCTCAAACATACAGTTGATACACACGCTCGTGAGCTCAGGCCCAAAATCACTGGGAGATTCCAAGACCCCTCCAATTGAGCTAGATGCAAGTGCGCAAACTTCCAAATTCTCGGGCAACTGACCAATTCTGCAAATAAGAGGGTACCACATACGTAGCGCATGTGTAAACTCTTTGGTATCATCGAACGCGATATTGATCTCCAAAGGGCGCAAATCAATGAGATGAGTGGAGACTGACTCGATATCCTGAAGAGTGAATGGAACTCTGCCTTCAAACAGTTGTGCAACAGCTCCCAACAATCCCAACAACGATGCCAACAAGTTCAAGTCACGAGTGGAGGTGAGCGGGGCCGCAGCATTCCAAACCTGCTCAGCAAGCCCATTCCACTCCAAGTTGAGCAGGTTAAAAGTCCAGCCAATATTGTTGAGGCTCGAACACGCGCGTAATGTATAGTTGTGATGGGCCAATGCGCGGATGCAAAGTGGCGCGATTTTATCGCCAATGAATTCGAGAGATTGGGGTGATGGAGAGGGAAGGTGACCCCATGAAACCATGATGGATGCAATAATTTCGAATGCTACCTGTGATGCGTTAATTTGAGAGCGGACACGTGCCTGCTCAAGGACGGCGTTCTTGAGCTTTTTCGGATCACTGGAGTCCATCTCGGCTGTAGGTACCACCACCGAAAAATCAAACTCACAGATGATATTATAAATAGCTTGTAAAATCTCTGCCAGATCAGACTCAGTACCTGTTTGACCCACCTCAATTAGGTTATAGGTGATGCCCAATTTATAGACTTGGGAGGCTACGTTTTGAGGTTCAAGTTCACGCTGTACAATATGCTGCAGCCCAGAATTAACGATAACCGAAGCTGCCTGCTCATCCTCAGACATGACATACAAAAACTCGAGGATCACGTCGTGCACCAGACTGAACTTGGAGTGCAACAGCTGACACAAGAATCCACTCAATGGGTCCATAAGCGCCAAGACTGAATCATAAATATCGTCATCAGCCATGGCAAGGCCGCAGGTGAGCCCAAATATGTTTTCGGTGAACTCTCGCACAATCACCTTATCTTGGCCCTGCAAGCTCTCCAAGCTCTTGGTCTCGGTCCATACTTTTGCTAATTTCTCAATTGTGGCCTTGATTGTGGTAAGGATATTTTGGCGATAGAGGTAAATAGCTGCATCGCGGCCTTCCTCGACAACGACGTTTCTCAAAAGCCCAAACCCTTCAGCGACGATTTCCTGTGACTGATCACTGAGAGAGTGTGACAGAATGACTTGCAATAGCTTTTCCCGGAGCAATAGCTGGCGATAATTGGGTTCATCGATCATTGAGTTGACGGCCGACATCGCCACTACTCGGTCCCTGAAATCTGCTGATTTGAGCTTTGCGATCAGTGGTAGGATTTTCTCGTTTCTTATTTGTTCATCAGCCTTTTCATTGCGACCAGGACGGTCTAGTTTGTTACCAGTACCGCTTTTCTTATTTTTGCGAAACTTTCCCATTTAATTTTTGTTGTAGGAGAGATCAATAAAAAATTTCTGACAAATTCAGAATGGCTGTAGCGCCTGGCTCTGGTGGCAAATTAGAGAGTGGCGAATTGCAGACTGCCGGTCAAATGCAATGAGCGGCAAGCAAGTATACAGGTGTTTATGAGTGGTTTTTAACCCTGAATCTAGTAGTAATATCAAGTATATATAGACCTAAACGAGTACCTTTTTAGTCCACTCCCTACACATCTCAACCATTACAACACCCTTACCACCCCTACACACATCAATTAATGGACGATTCAAGCGACGGGAGTATCGGTAGTCCTACGAGTCCTCCCACTGCGGTTTATAGCGACACAATTGGCAGGCTACGAAGCTCGCCTAGCTTTGATGAGGTAGACCCCAAGAAAAAGAGCTCATTTGCGGTTTTTGGCCAAAAACTAACCCAATCGGCCGTTGCAAAATATAAAAAAGAAAAGCAACCACAAGATTCTCGCTCTTCGTCACTATCGCTATTCAGATCTTCGAAATCAGATCTCAAGAGCTTGCGCATGAAGACCGATCTGGGCATCCAAACCTCGATCAATGCGGCGCGTTCTAGCATTAATGACCGCTCACCAATGGCCCGCACATCCAAGGAATTGGATAGAATTGCAAACCTGGGCAGTCCCGGCGCGCTCCTCAGTAGTAGCCCCATGTTGGAGCCTCCCCCGGCCAGTCGGCGACACCATCATATGTTCCACAAAAAAAGTTCTCCACAAACAGTCCTATCTAGTAGTGCGAGTAATTCCAGGCTTGGTTCTGAAGGCAGCGTCTATTCGTTTCAGCAAGCGCCGAGTTTACAGTTTGATAAGGGATTCAAGTCACTGGAGGACTCTCAACAGACATTAGACTATACTTGGTCACTATTAGCCCCACGCACACACTCAATCTTTGCCGATAACACTCTCAGGATCCCTGTCGAGGATATAAATACCCTTGTGACGGTGCATTTTGGTGCCCACGTAGCCTCTGGTGGCTCACCGATGGAAATGATGGATCGAGTGTTTGAACTCTTATGCAATGGCCTGAAATTGGTTAAGCGTCCCACTCAAGATAACATGCTCAACCGTGCTGCCTCCATCTGGCGCGTTTTTTACACCCAAACGCTCCTAACATTGGAAGCAGTTTTCTTACCCCTTCAGCTGGAACTAGAAGGGGCAGGCCCTATTCTAGAGGAGCAAGGACTCGATTATTGGGCACCACTCATTAAAACAGGCCCGGTGAGCATCCGCAGGACCATCTTATTGGCGTTTAGAGATACGATTCTGTGTCCTGAAGCCGATAAGCTCAAACAAGCTATGCAATCGTTTGCCATCAACGAGTTCTCTGCAGAAACTGCCGCATCTATCAACCAGTGTGTCAATGTGGTGACTTTGATCAAATCTCAAGACTCTAACCAGGCAAAGATGGATACCCTGGCTGCCGTGCTGAGAGAATCATGGATGTCGCGACCAAGGATAGCAAAAGATCGCAGGGGAATGGTACTCAAGAGATCTGATAGTTTACCGAGCTAGTGGCTAGGTGTTGGGTAGAGCATAACCGCTCAGCAGAACAATATTATTTATTTAGTGAATACGTAGAAAAGTATGCCATGGACTTGATAACGCACCAGTATTCTGCGTTGGGTCGCTCTAGTCGCTACCCATCATAACTACTCGCTTTGCTATTCAAATAAATATTTTTAAACATGCTAAGACTAGCTGCAGTGCAACCCTTCAAAAACAGCTATGTAACTTTACTTTTTCCGCAACCTGCTAGACCGCCGCACCGTGGGTTTGGACTCGGGCTCGGTTCTGGCCCTTTTGGCTGGTTCGGCAGCCGTTTCCTCATCATCTCGGGCTTCACGTTTGGCACCTTTCTTGGGGCGAGTGCGAGCAACCATGAGAGGAGCGTCCTCAGTTGAGGGTGAAGTAGGCTGACTGGAAGACGGTGCTAGTACTTCGCTCTCTGCTGGTTGCGATGGTTCCACAGACTCGACTTCAGCCTTTTTGGACTGGCTCGTTTCTCTCTTGCCTACATTGCCGCTGGTTTTTCGACTGGGAGAGCGGCTGCGCTTGCTAGGAGATGAAGACCGCGCACCTGGAATGTGATCAGAGAGTTTCCGGGGTGAACGTCTAAGCTGAGGTTTCTCATCTTGCTGTTCAGGGTGAGCCAGACTTGGTGCATTCAGGGATGTGACTGGCTCCACAGGGGATTCTCCACACTTTATGACTTGATTGGAATCGGGCTCGTCCTCGGAGACTACCTCCAAAACCTTTTGCTTCTTGGGAGCTGTTGAAGCCTTGGGTGATTCCAATTCTTTAGCCTTGGCCGATAAAGTAGATGAAGTTGCTCCCGAGCCATTCTTCTCTTCCGTTGGGTGAAACTCGAGCTTGGACTCCTTACTTGGACTGGATGTATTTGCAACCACTACTGGATGAACAAACTTGGCATCATCAGATTTATCCATTTTGAAGCGTGCTTTTGTGATTGAATCAAACTGTGGAGGTGTCGGTGTGCCAAAATTAGGCTGTTTAGGGACTAATGGTTTCCCACTAAACAGAGGTGATTGGCTAAATACTCGTTGAGCACTTTGGCTAATGGAGCGCGGGTCTTGGCGGGCACGTTGCGGAGGCGCTGGGGTGGAATGAACTATACGCTGTGGAGCTTTTCCACCGAAAAGAGGCGATTTTCCAAAAAGCTTCGAAGCCGAACGCACAATCGTAGCTGTCGTATCAAGATATCCCCGACTATCGGTGTGCGTATCATGGGTGGGAGGTTTTGGAGATCGCGGTTGATCAAAGTCTGGAACAATATTGAAGCTAACATCCATATCGTGCAGTGAGATTTCACGGTATCCCGCAGGTGATTGAGCTGGCGACTGAGCTGGTGATTGAGCTGGGGAGTGGGATTGATCAGGACTTAGAATGGAGCCAGCCTTATCCACTTCTTGTTCGCCGATTCCAGTGTCCTCCGTGTGTGCTTTGTCTTCGTTTTGCATTTCAACATCATCATCTTGACCAAAATCAGCAGTAATATCGAATCCAAAATTGATCCGCAAAGGTCCTTCAGACTGAACCGAGCTGACGTCTTTTTGCGCGTCTTGCTGCTCCTCCAAGTCCATCTCCGTATCCTTCATCTGAGGGGAACTTACCTGATGAGCGTCCTTGAGGTGAAGTGCAGAGGCGGCATGTTCTTGTTCACTGATGGCAATCGGGACACCAGGAGAAGGCGATACACCACGAGAAGTATCCTTGGGTGAGTTTTTAGTATCTTCATCTGCAACATTACTTTCATCGCTACTCTCGGCTTGGTGAGGAGACTGGACAAAGAACTCACCCTCATCATCGCTCACCAAGTCCACAACGTCGCCACTGGCAGGTTCAAGAGGTGTAGCCACAGGGGTACCTTCTCTGCTGGACTCGATTGAGATAATGCTATCATGGGGCTCTTCCGCGGGCTGGAGTTGAGGCTCCTCACTAGGGCTGCCCTGAAATTCGTGAATGTAGTGGTGATTATCCTCCAGCGACTCGTTATCAATAAAGTTTTGTAGGGTCTCTTCAACGCTTGGCTCTTGGTCTAACATAACAAGGGTGTCGTTTGTGGTTTCCAGATAGTTGGCGTTTGAAGCGTCCAGTGCAGCCGAAGCAAATTGTTGGAGATTTTGGGGTTCCTCAAACGTCTCATCTATGCTGTATGATGGTTCATCTATCATTATCAGACTGGTGCTATTATATTGGGGCGCCTCATGCTCTTGATCTTGTTTTTGTAATGCCTCGTATTCCCCACCAGGGACAATTTTTGGTTGGGAACGAGGATGAAAGTTGGTTTGAGTTGAGTCAGGAACAAAGTCTGCAGCATCCAAGTCCACATTGTCAATTCCATCATCATCCAGATCATCGAGATCCTCAAAATCTTGCATCGGTTCGAAATCCATATCATCATCCATGGATTCTTCCGATACCTCTTGATCCTCTTCTTCTTCTTCTTCTTCTTCACTGGATTCCAATTGAATGGGAGACTGCGCCGAGTTGACATGATTATTCGACTCTGTAATAGCTTCAGGGGACGGCGTATCATCTAATATCTCGATTATGGGCTCAGCTTCCTGTTTGATTGGCTCATTTTCAACTTCGGCCTTTGGTGTGCCGGCGGCATTAGTCTCAACCACACTATCATCCAAACCATCAAGTATGTTATTTTGTTTTTTTCTCAACTTGTTCATGAAATGGGCTACCAAATCGAAATCATCGTCAGGGTATGTGGTATCGGCCATGGATACTTCAACAGTCTTATCACCAACTAGACCACCAGGACCCGGACTCAATTGAGATTTACTCTGGTATTTTGAATTCCTAATTTCAGCGATTGATTCCTCGATTTCTGTATCATTTAGGGTGTGGTTTTGTGCTTGAATTTCGTTGGTCGGCAAGTTTGATTCCCATGGAAACGGCCTCCAGCGCTCGTCCCAATCTCTAATGTCTGTTTTAGACTTTTCGACGAATTTTTCAGAGAGCTCTTTAAATGTTGCTTCCCAATTTTCGGGTCTACGGCCACCGCGCGCCAGATGATATTCCATGATCCATGCCTTTCTAACTGAGTCCAGCTCGCGTTGTAGACGCTGCAAATGACTCTTGAGAAGATGGTCATCTAGCCAGGGTACTACTAAAGCTACACGGGCCTCTGTGCGATGCTGCAGTTCGACTCGTTGACGCTCAACTTGGCCAATGAGCTCCCGCAGCTCTTGTTCCCGCTCCTCTACCCACTCGGGAACTGAAGGGTCTTTCGAGCTAGTAATATGAGGAACATTTCCATGAATTTTGAGCAGATTGTTGGTCGCACGCTTGGATTCTTCGGATTTGTATATCGTTTCTCGCAGCTGCTCCAGCGGATCCATTTGTAAGACAACTTTTGACATCCAAGAGGTTAAAGGGTATCGGCGGGGGGCGAGGACCCACTTTCAACCCCCAACTGGTGGAATATTCAGCAAACTTCTAGCCAAGAGGTTTGATAGCATCTGATAAACAACCTGATGAACAAACTTAGTGACCTTGAGAGATATCCTCAGGGTGGGGTGGGACCCCGCCAATTAGAGAAGCTTATTCTACCCTTCATTATCATGATTTAGCAGATCCTTTGATCGGATCAAACATAATTCTTGTCTAAATACTTGCTTTAGGCTATACGAACGCTGGCATAGACACCATGTGAACCGCTCATTCAGGACGGTGGGCCCCTTTATATGAGAGTATTGAGTGTGTGTAAACTTTTTGTTTGTGGTTTTCTTCATTCTATCGTTTCAGTATAAATAGTATGTTCATAACATTAGAATTTGATACGCAATATTGTTAATAGGTTGAGATTTACACGGGTAGTTCGCGACTTGGGAAGGCACAAGTAGAGTTCTAGCTGTGCAAGAGCGCAGTTTTGGAGTGTACATCCTGATTTCGCATTTCGCGTATCCTTCACTCAACTCTAAGGTCTCCACATCTTGAACTTTTCACCCAATAACGCACTCAATGGCTCCACCTGTTCAGTTTCCTCTGTAACCACCCGATAGCTTTGCTTTGTGGTCAGTACCTTCTTAGCCTCGGCAACCAGTGCCTGGCACTTTGTAGTATTAGTTGACTCTGCAGCAGCGCAAGCCTGGTTCAGCAGCTCTTCAACACGGTCAACGCTCCTACGCTGGCTCAACCTATCCAAGAAAAGTAGCTCGCGCTCTTTGTCAATCTCGCGTCGCTCCGTGTCGAGCGCCTGCTCCATTAGGTTAAATCGTTTGAGCTTGGCATCGATAGATTCAAGCTGATGTTGTGTCAATTCGAGAAACTTTTGATACATTAGTTTTTCGGTATGATCTGCGAAAAACCCCGAGCGTTCACTTGCCAAAGCCAATGTAGCGCTCATGGCGTCGTGTTCATCGATTTTGCTGGCGCCTCGGTCTTTATTGAGGGCTTTGAGAACCTTTTGAACTGTTTCAGGGCTACTAAGGTTTGAGAAAAATGCCAAAACACTTAGAACCGGGTTCTCACTGCGGGAGAACGGGATATGATTAGTGTTGTATTTGAGGGGCCCCAAGTCCTCAGTGGTAAACTTGTCCTCGGTATTCTGCTGTACAAACTTGAGTACCACCTGAGGTTTGTCGCGACCAACTCTCTTAGCAATAGCATCCCAATCGTGTGGAGTCTCTTCTACCGCTTTGAGGAGCTCCAGTGTTTCTTCCTTGGTCCAATCGTCTGACCAGATATCGGCGCTTACTTGTTGTGCTTCTTTAAATGGGGCTGGGCCGCCAGGTCCAGATGCAGCTTCTGAAGGACCACCACCAGCCGCGGAGCCCGGAGCTGATCCATTATGCTGACCAACAGGAGCACCGGCTGATTTATTGGTTCCTGGTACACCCTCGGGGAAATTTGCAGGATCTTCCATGCCCCGGTAAATTTGAAACGGGAACATACCTCTTGGAGTATCGTATTTTAGCTCCCAGTGACCTGTGAATGGCGGAGAAACAGAAGCAGGCCATAACTCTGAATCCACTTGATAATTTATTAGTCCCCACTTTTCTAAAAACTGGTGAATACGCATAATCGCACACGCGTCGCCGACCAGGTTGCGCCTGCACGCTGTCACAGTCAAGTACTCAGTGGGGTTCAGTCTGTACGCGTTCACCATAAAATTACGGTACTTGACATAGACCTGAGGTGTTTTGCTGGCGTTCTTCTTGCTGAAAAACTCCGGCAGCGATTCACGCTCAATCTCGGAGATTTCACGCATGTTAAACCACCCCGAATAACTGGGAATCACAACTGTATGTGTTTGTTGTGCTGTTTTCAGTCCTTTGGGCGCGTCATTCTTGCTTTGATCGCCGGGGGGCTTTGATTTCTGAATCACCTCCGAAGTGTCTCCTGGCCCAGCATCCAGCTCCATTTCCATTTTAGGTACAGTATTAGACTGTGGTGTGTCACTTGATACATGTAATGGAGCACTACTGTGCTGAGGACTATTCTCTCCTAGCGCAAAGTCGAGGTCGTCCATATGTGGCAAAAGTGGCGAAAGGGAGTTAAGGAGGGTGGTCTTTTTGCAAGGCACGCTTTGGACGTTTGAGGTTGGTATTACAAAGCAACCAAGCAACTCAAAGGCAGTTCTAGGCCTGGCACCTAGTCGCGCTTCCAATCACGCGTCCTGGAGTGACTATTGCTCCAAAAGACTCAATTTTCATATTCTTTACAGCTTCTACATGTATATCGGCTAATACTAAGACTCAAATCATACGCAATCGGCCGTTGTGTGGTCATGATGGCTCCGCATCAACCGTTGCTGCACCGATGTGACCACTTGTGGCAAACCGCCACACGTCACCAGACCTCTCTACAGGGTCTCTCAGCCGAGGTCAATCGGCTATCAGTCAGCCAGAACTGAAGGTGTTATGTCTGCTTTATTCCTGCCTAAATGTACTTAGTTGCTTAACTTTGGTATTAAATGAAAAATCTTGCCATTCGACTATCCCCACATATAGGGCGGTATCAAGTTCACTCGGCCCGGAAATCACCCTCCCATCTACCCCACACAAACCCCACACGTTTGTATATTATAACTTTACTTGGCCCAACGCTGTAAATGGTTTACTGTACTACATACACGACTGCTGGGTATTCACCCCGCTCCTCCAAACACAGCGCTTTCAATGGCCACGTAGATATCGTTTATAACGTATTCAAGGAGTCGTCATCCGACAATTCTGTGCCCTCGTCGCAAGAGATCAGTTTTTTGCTGTTGCATGGATCTCAACTCTCTAAAGAATGCTGGAATTACCATATTGAGCTGCTATTCGAGCATTATGGTCCTAAGCTTGACAAAGTGATTGCAGTGGATGCGCTCCATTCTGGGGATTCTGCTCTTGTCAATGCGGATCGGATAGGCTGGTTCCATACATGGGAAGACCTGGCACGCGACCATGTTGAGGTTGTCAAGGATGTCTCCCAGCGTGAAGGCATCCCAGGTCCTTTAATCGTCATGGGCCACTCGATGGGCGGTACCGAGACTTTATTTCTCGCGAGTCAATTCCCCTCGCTGTTTGCTGGAGCAATTGTTTTGGACCCCGTCTGGGGTATGCATAACTTTTTCGCAGCTCCTGAGATAAGGCCAGCAGTAGCCAAGCTGCTGAATGGTGTTTTCAGGCGTGCGAGATACGAATTTGAATCAAGGGACGCATACAACCATTTTATTGATACCAAGTCTTTAGTTGCGTCTTTTCACCCTCGTATCAAAGAGGATATGCGACAGTCCAGCGCCGTGGAGCGCAATGGCAAGGTGTATCTCAAAACTACCCCTGAGCAACAAGCAGGTGCCTATGGTGGCGGTATTACCCTTGGAAATCACTCAATGACCACGTTTGCCCACACTCCAATCCCAGTTTTGGTGGCTTATGGTGATGTAGAAGATTGGAACCCAGCGGGAAGCAATGAGACTCTTGCTGAAACACTCCCTCATAGCGAACTTGTCGTTATAAAGGATGGTGGCCATGTTGTTTTCTTCCAGCGCCCTGAGGCTACTTTAGAGGCTATTTACCCGTTTGTGGATAGAATTAGCGCGGAGTGGATTAAGGAAGCAGAGGAGACTATTCGGGATGAGAAAGATACACAGGCTACATTCAAGGCATGGCTTGGCCAGTTGAGCACTGGTGTGAGCAAGCTGTGAGAGTGAGCGTCGGATAAACGAGGGTAGCAGTCGACAGTCCAACCAGGTCCCTCAGTGCACATCATAGTCCTTTAAAGAATATATATATTAGAGTAAGAAGCTATATGTCCAGACCTCTAGGAAGCTTGCAAGCATACGATCTCTACAGCACCACCAATCTCTCACCACCAGTCTCTCCAGGATAAGCTTAGTTCTAGACTAGAATGCATCTTGATTTATCGTACTTTTTTAGTTGGTTTTTGCTTGACCTCACCGTGCAAGGTCAATACATGCTATATAATACAATTTTTGTGCGCAATCTACAAACACATTAATCCGCAAACAAATCGATCCGGTATTGATTCACTCCCCTTTTCTCGTGTTTTGCCATGCGATCAGTTTTACAGTGAGAAGCTTTGCGCAGCGCTAATGTGGAATCACTTATTTGCTTGCCAACTCAATTCGCGCATACTTTACAGATACTTGAGCATCGCCAGTCGGCGTTTAGTTATTCCACTCGTTCCCTCTAGGCTCAGCTCTACGCTCACTCAACCCTTAAACTGACCCATTTTACCCCACTGGGCCCACCTGTTAGTACCTCCGCCCCATGAACTTCAATAGTATATGCCACCACTGGTATACTCCCTATCCTCTCTGTACTCTGTAGATCATAAACATGGACCGCTTTAGGGCCTGCAATATAGGTTCTATCGCCGTCCAACACCACGGAACGCGAATGAGGACTGGGATCGCCTCTAAACTCTTTGGCGCAAACCTCCTCGACATAATCCCATATTCTCGTCATACCGTCACTGGTGCAGGCCACCACAAACCTCGAGTTCGGTGTGAACCGTACTGTAGTCACTACTTTTGATCCTGAATCAAGTGTCTTGAGGCAAATACCGCTCAGAGTGTCCCAGATCCGAATGAGGCCGTCAGCCGCGCCGGTCAATACAAGCGTTCCGTCGTGTGAGACATCGCAGGAGCTAACTACCTCGGTATGGGCACTCAAAATATTAAGGCATTGGCCCGATTGTACGTTCCATAACCGTATACTCTCATCTATACTGGTTGTGGCTAGAATAGTGCCCTTTGGGGTGAAACAGGCACTTGTGACTTCATGCGTGTGTCCTCTCAAGGTTTTAATCGCCTTGAGTTGTTGAATATCCCATAAAATACAAAGTTTATCAGCGCCTACAGTCGCAAGGGTGCGAGAATTAGGACTCCATGCCAAATCATTGAGGGGTCCGAAATGTCCTCGAAGTGCACCAATGGGGCTCAGATCACGATTATATAGTCGTAAGATCCCATCATCATCGGTAGTTGCAATGATCTCGCCATCTGGTGAGAGTTTGGCGGCAGTGGCCATGATTAAGTGAGAGGCACCGGGTTGAAAACGCGGTCCAATATATTGGAAAAAAAGCTTCAACCTCAATATAGCAAGGGCTCTATATAAAATCCCCTGTAATCCTAAATAGAGCAGAGGACCTGCCTGGAACCTGCCGTTTAATATGTACACTATATGCTCAAAAGAGCTGCTGGCTGCCTGGCCCTCGAGAGGTTTTGTTAGCTCACAGCACTCTGGTCAACTCGTTCAGCAACTCGATCTCGATCAAGCACGTTTGCCCAGCTGCTCATTTCTCAGCTGCTCCTTTTTCTCCTCAATATATTCGTTTCTCACCTTTTCATACTGATCATGGGACCCCCAATGAGCAATACAATTGATCATATCCTCTTTAAGATCTTTACAGTAATATCCAAACAAGATTTGATGTTGTTCCATGCATTTACCAAACTTGATAAACTGGGGTTTACAAGTAAGCTCGGCACGTTCTTGGGTACGTTTACGGATTTCTTTTTCTTCGTACGGTGCTAGAAACCATGCAGGGATGGGAGTATCAACTGTATTTGGCATAAAATGTGAGAGATTTGGAGAGTGCCAATGCCCAGAGTTAACCGATAAATTAGGGTTGCGGAGGTGGTGATCAAGATGGATAATAACTAAGTATGTAATTCACAGATTTATAGATAATATATCGGTATGCCACCAAGTGTTATTTATTACATAATATCAACCCTAAATTCTGATGACAATGGATGTCGAACCACACGCTAGTGTGAGATAAAAAATAGAGACAATGCAAGGGAATGCGGGTAAGACCTAAGGTTGACCCAAGTATACAGAAATATGTAACAAGGATAGATCTAATTTGGGTGAGGCTGAACGCGAATTCAAGCTCCGCCGTGATCAACGGTATCAGGAAGATGAAGACAAGTTGAAGATTCACATTGACGCGTCGCTAAGGGCTGAGTTGCTGTATACGCGTGAAGAGAATAGCCGTTTGAACCATAATCTGGCCGAGCAGCAGCAAATGAGCCTTTTGGATATGCTTACTGAAGCGCAAACGCAGGATATTCTCAAGCTTAACGCGATTGGATCCTGCTTTTACGCGTTAAACGAGGTGTGGCAAGATATCGAGGACATTTGGGGGTGAGGAGCGCCGCCCCATTCAATGCGTGCCCGCGACATACCTCTTTTCTTTCCTCCAATATATCACTTTGTGTATTGAAATAACTTAATTATTCTTAAATAGCCTGCCCCTACCTCTCACAATGGTGCGGGAACCATCTCAATCACAGTATCAACCAGCAGCTCTGTATCCCAGTTTCTTAACCAGCTCGAAATAATATCCAGGTCACTGCCGTACTCGAGAGAAACATCATTGAACGGCTCGCAGAGCTCAATTTTCAGCGGCACGATTAACTTTAGCGCAGTAGTTACAATCGCAGGCGTAGCATACTCCAGCTCGGAGAAAACACACAATATCCGTATCAGGTGGTCCAGATCCTCCAACGCGTTTGGGGGTACTCCTTTAGAGACAAACCTGTGAGTGCGGATGAAAACTACCAGGTCTTGTGCATACCGTTTGAGCTCAGACGATATATAAACACTGGATGCGCGTTTTCTAAACTCAGAAAGCTGCTCCACTACTCTGGAATTAGTGTCTTGCGCCGATACTGGTGAGTCGGCCTCATTACTGAGTATCACCTGAAAAAAGATTGTGTTGCGCAATATACGGCGAAGGCCCTTGCTGGAACCCAGAAACAGAATCTTGTAGCGATGAGACTGGACGATTTCTGTGAGATAGGCCTGGGTCTGGCTATCGAGGGATCCTGGGTTTGATATCAGGACGAATTCCGAGACTCTTGCTGCGTGCTGAATATCATTCTCGAGGGATTTCCAGTTTGTCCATTTCTCGCACCTAACTACCGAGGGGCGCGGTCGGTTGAACAGAACGGAGACTGTTTTCTGGGTTAAAGCTACAGCGCGGTCTAGCCGAGTGTATGAAGAAATCAGAATGGATTTATCCCGAATCGCTGCCGCGAGAATGGACAGAATTATCGATTCAGTGAGCTCCATAGGGTCCAGATGCCCGTAGAGGTAGCGATTAGTACACAGCCAGTGACTAAAGGTGAGGTGAGGTGGAGAACGTTCTAGCCGCTCCAGCGAGCAGTTTCGAGAATTATTTTCTTACTGAACTTGTTGATGAATTTGAGGGGGAGCTTTAGCTGACTCGAGGTAGAGGTCGAGCTAGCCCTTCGGTCGAGATCAGCTGCTTTCCAGCCCCTTTGCTCTCCACCCTCATTCAAAACATAAATTAAATTATATACATCGGTTGACGATCGTTAATAATGCAGTTGATGCAAAATGATGCTCACACCACTAGAGAACCTTTTTTCAGCTTAGTAGCGGTAGATATCAGCCTTGTAAGGACCAGCCTTATCGAGACCCAAGTAATCAGCCTGTTTGGGAGTCAAAGTCTCCAACTTGGCATTGAGGTGGTTAAGGTGCAAGCGAGCGACCTGCTCGTCCAAAACCTTGGGCAAAACGTGCACACCAACATCAAAGGGACCAGACTTGCTGAACTCAACAAACTTCTCGCGGAACTCCTTGTTGTTGGAGTTGTAAAGGGCAATCTGAGCCAAGACCTGGTTGGTGAAAGAGCAGGACATGACAAAAGAAGAGTGACCAGTAGCGCAGCCCAAGTTAACGAGACGACCCTCGGCCAAGAGGATGATGTGACGGCCATTGTCGAGGAGGTAACGGTCGACCTGGGGCTTAATCTCATCGTGAGACTTGGCAGCCTTCTTGAGCCAAGCGACATCGATCTCAATGTCAAAGTGGCCAATGTTGCAAACGATAGCATCGTTGGGCATGACGCTAAAGTGCTCACCGGTGATGATGTCACGGCAACCAGTGGTGGTGACGAAAATCTGGCCCTGGGGAGCAGCCTCTTCCATGGTGATGACCTGGAAACCAGAGACAGCGGCCTGGAGAGCGTTGATGGGGTCAATCTCAGTGACAATGACACGAGCACCCATAGAGTGGAGGGCCATAGCACAACCCTTACCGACATCACCGAAACCGGCGACAACAGCAGTCTTACCAGCAATCATAACGTCAGTGGCACGCTTAATACCGTCAACAAGAGACTCACGGCATCCGTAGAGGTTATCGAACTTGGACTTGGTAACAGAGTCGTTGACATTGATAGCAGGAACCTTGAGCTTACCGTCGCGGAGCATGTGGTACAAGTGGTGAACACCGGTGGTGGTCTCCTCGGACAAACCGTAGCAGTCCTTGAGCATCTCAGGGTACTTCTCGTGAACAAGAGTGGTCAAGTCTCCACCGTCATCAAGGATGAGGTTAAGCTTCTTGCCGTCCTTGAAGGACTTGAGCTGCTGCTCGATACACCAAGTGTACTCCTCCTCGGTCTCACCCTTCCAGGCGAAAACAGGGACACCGGCGGCGGCAATGGCAGCGGCAGCGTGGTCCTGGGTAGAGAAGATGTTGCAGCTGGACCAAGTGACCTCAGCACCGAGAGCGACAAGGGTCTCAATCAATACAGCGGTCTGGATAGTCATGTGCAAACAACCGGCGATACGGGCACCAGCGAGGGGCTGGACGCTGGCGTACTTACGGCGGGTCTCCATCAAACCAGGCATCTCGTTCTCAGCAAGCTCGATCTCTTTGCGACCGAAAGCAGCCTGGGAGATATCAGCAACTTTGTAGTTTTGTGCGGGTGCAGCAGACATTTTAGTTTAAAAGAAAAGGGAATGAAAAAAAATTGGTCATATATATGCATCGCGTGCTGACTAATTATCGGTTACACGTGGACTTTTTGAGAGAATTAATGCCTCAGCTATTGGGGCACATTAATAATTTGGATGATTTATGATTTATTCTTTTGTTTAGCCAACTGGCTTTTTCAGCCTAGCTCTGCCCGATTTATTTGTTGAAACACCGCCCCGCTGAAATTTCTCGTTCTCATCGGGTGCGTGCATGATTATGCATGACCATGCATGTTTTCATCAGGCGGTACCAAAACCCTGTTCAAGAGCTTCGATGCGAGAACAATTTCCACTCGGGGCGAATATATAGTGAAGTTTCGCATACTGGCGTGAGCCGAATTGCCATTGAGTAACTTCCAGGGATGATCTAAGGGGCATCTGATAGAGATATCTGTCTTGGATTAAATCGTTATATACATTTTTCGAGTTCAATTGATCAATTTAAATAAATTTATTTGCCTATCTTAGTTGACGTTGAATGCACTAACGAGTATTACTAGTTCCAGCGACTCTGTTATAAGTCCTCCCTTATTTCAAGTTGGGACCCAAGAAATGGTGATGCTGGAGAGAGTCGTGGATGGAGTGAGTGTTTCAAGGAGAGAGTATGGTCAAGGGGATCGTGTGCTAGCATAACGAGGCGTATGCTGAGCTCACATGGGTTGGAATTGAATATTCTGCGCTAGACCTCTGTAGCTGCTTCTTGCAACGCATTCTCCAGCCATTTGGCGTATATCCGCTCACTTTGGATGATAATACGTATAAACGGGAGAGCTATAAATCCAAGACTCTCTCCAGAAATCTCTCTAGTCCTCTAATCTAATCTGAATCGTCTACGTACGAAATCTGAGGTGCATCCACGATGGGCTCCATTTTGGATGAATTCACCGCTTTTCGTGCAAATCGAACCTCAATTGATTTAATTGCACACTCATCAAGATAAAGCTTAATTTTACGAAGCCCACTTTCCTTTGTAGGAAGTTTATTGTTATCAACAAGGCTCTCAATTTGGCCCAAAACCTGGTAGTTTTCGCTCATCACCACAAACTTTTCGTTGGGTTTCGAGGCGCTAATTCGATGAAACGCTTTTTCGAATGGCAATATCTCGGCCATACGTGGACTCTCTGTTTCTACAATTCCCTTGGTGTTGCGCGCATCGTGGCCGTCTTGGTCGAATCTGACCTGAAACGAAACTGTACTATTATCGTAGGAGGCCACTACATAGACTTTTGTGTAAAAGAAAAACATATACTCTTGAGCTTTTTCAATGCTATCAAATACAGCAATTTGACCTCCAGGGTAGCCGTGTACCTGCATCTGAGCAAGCTGGGCATCCTCGTATACCCCAGGTTTCCTGCCGCATAACACAACCCAAAACTTGTTTCTATGTTGACCGATTGATTGAATCATGTAGGGCTGAAGGTGTGATAGTCTTGAAGATTATATACTATGTAGGTGCGTCTGCGTTTGAGACACGCATTGACGCTTAATCTATGACTGTATTGAGTAGAGACCCTCATTGAGGGTGATTGCTTGTATATTAATTTGTTTGGACGATCAGCTGTGTACATACACCAAATAGTCACATAAACGCCAACCACATAAAAGCCAACACAAATACTGATAGCTACAAGACTAAAGATCGCATTGGACACGAGTAATAGTAAATATAGATTTAAGAAAACTCGTCATACGATTGAGCAACTCTGGACTCAAGCAAGGCCGTAGACCATGTGCTCAAACTAGTATGCATAGTATGCAAGAAAGAGAATACCGTATCACAAGAGCCAACTATAGCACTTTGTTAAATAGTAGCGTTTGACAATACTTATACACTGCCCTAACATCTTAAAGCGGTGAGAAGCCCTTTAAATAGTCGAAGTAATCCTCGTTTGGATGCTTCGAAAAAAAGTCTCCAAAATGAATATTTGGAGGGATCATAACCAGAGGGGTTTAGTGGTTCAGCTTCAGAGCCGCTTTCTGGTTGTGTACAAGGGATTATAGGTACAATCCCGGGCGTTGCAAGCATTGGTTCTGTATTGGAAACGGGGAGCTCAATCCTCGGCACTGCATTGTAGATGGGCACTGTAGCACCCAATTCGACGCTGGGAGTAGCTGCGCTTGGTTTCGGAGCCAGGTCTGCTGAAGTGACATTTGATGGCGGGAAGCTTACTTGAAATTTCACACTTAGATCCCTCAGATAATTCTCAAATTCCTCAGGGGAATTCGAAGATGAGAAACTCTCATCCATTGCTCGGTATGCTAGCCGGTCGGCAATTTCGTTACCCACAATGCCTTTATGAGCAGGTACTTTCTGAAGCCGAACTCTGATATTGAACCTATCGCACAAGTGGAGTAGGTGCCGAATAGATCGGAGTCCAGACCCTTTCCAGGGCTCCACATTGGACTGCTGTATTTCTCGAATTCGCAAAATAGCAGCCAGAGAATCGGTGCATATAGTGACTCTCTTCACCGCCCCTTGAAGTGACACGACCTTGCCCAGCGCACGCTCTATAGCAAAAAACTCTGCTCTTTGGTTATTTGGAAGGTTGTACCCTGGCCCACACAGACAAAGATCAATGTGGGTTCCACAATATACCCCGAATCCCGAACTTTTATATATGTTGGAGTAGCTACCATCAGTATAGATGAAGCACTCTTTGGACTTGTTTTTCACCATTTCAGCAGAGTAATGGCAGTATTCAATGAAAGGATTTAAATAAATTAGATATTCTTTGTTGTCTCTGAGACATTCAACGGAGTTTGAAACCTGATTCACCACTAGAAATTGACCGTTACAATTTCATGAAAAGCTTGGTGAGGCAATTCATACCCATGTGGCTTTATACCTTTTGGCGTGCTTAGGAAGTGGCAGCCAGAGTCAAACAGATCGATAGTATAGAGTAGGTGAGGGGATAGATAAAAGCAATTACACCTTTGCCATTCAAGAAAGGCACTCATTGAACTGAGCTTGAAACACCTTACCCTAGTAAGATTAAGGGGTCCTGCTCAAGCGTGCAGGGGTGTGCATTAGGCACGCAGGTACTGATTATGAACTGTATTTGCAGGCCTTGGTGAGTTAATCTGATACTTAACCACTTTGAATTGAATAAGTGGGAGTTTATGGACGTCCCATAATGCAGAAATGGGGAATCTATCGGTACTGTCGCTGTACCTTCATGTATAGCTAAAGCTTACTTGTGGTACCATCTGAAGCTCTGAGCTTCGTGTATCACCACAGAAGTCGTTTACCACTAACAAGTCCATAAAGCTGGTTAAACTACAGGCACGCCATGCGCAAATCGCCCACCCAAGCGACTGGCCGAAAATGAGGTCTCATTCGAGTTGTTGGAAATCGCGCAAATACACATGGAACGCTGCAGAGTAAGCCCCTATAGGGGTATTCTAGAATAGGTGAGATTAGTCTTAAAAGGAGAATATAACGTCTCAGCAGAGCTGTTCGTTCAAAGGAACGAGCAATCTTTCACCGCTGCGAGGTGAGTTTGAGGTATTCATACTAACGTAAATGCTCACAGGTATCTCGCTCTACTTATTATTTTACCAGCTTGCTATTAACTGACCGCTATTAACTGACCTTTATAGTGTTTCACCCGATCGAGATCAGCCTGATACCCCACAAGCTGAGCAATGAGCGGTGCTATCTGTGATCGATTAGTATATAACTGCTTGTTTCTAACGAGATCAAGTGGCATAAATCCTCTCTTAATCAACAGTGATAAATCAACCTTGCGTGCATATGAGTACGTTGTTCCTGCATACTCCACCGGCGAATGCAGCTCAAAGGATGTGGGGTAGCACTGTTTGTTTTCTTGATGTGAAAACTAGAGAAGCCTCCGTTACCCAATAGTGAGGCTTGGCGGAGTTGAGGCTCAGTGGTGGTCTGGAACTACTTAAAAGTCTAAGACAGGCATACGTGAAGAGGTATAGCGCTGAAGGCTATCATACATCTGATATACAAGAAAATGATTCAAATCCGTCTCGAACTATTTATAACTATTTGGTGTTTCTAGGCCGCCAGGGTGTTTAAACACGCTCATTTATTCAATTCGGAAACAGGTAGATCAGGCTTGGTCTTATAAATGACTTCAAGCTCATGGATATACTCTTTAATTGGCTTATTATTCGGCCCTTCACTACTTTGACCAGACTTATGTTGAAGGCGTCCCCGCAAAGCGAGTTTATCTGCGATTTTGATCCCAAGACAGCCAGAACGACTTGTGTGCAATATTTTTACACTGGTTCCGCGGCATGAGAGCTGGCGTAATGACGTACGCGTGCTCTCGAATACAGCGAGGGTGTAACTTTGGCGAACTTTCACGGTGCCCGCAAATGCCTTTGACACTGAAGAATTGTCAGTGTAGAGATGAACATCAGGTAAATGGAGACCAAGAAGACGCTTAACCGCTACTTGGACAGCCATGAATTCAGCTGTGTTGCTCGTTAGAGCAGGGCCCAGTTTTTCGGAACCACAGAAACTATGCTGTGAGTGAGCCTCAAAATATACTCCAAAACCAGCTACACCTTTCTCCCAACTTGCATCCGTGAAGACACGAACTGGGCCCTTGATGCTGGCACGATTGATAGGCATGCTGATGTGCTGGTGAACCAGTGAGTTCAAGCTACTTATACGGTTAAATAATCTAGTTCAGCATGAATGAACGTTGCTATAACATTGAGACCTGCGGTCTGATAAGCATGCATACGCATACGCATGCGCATGCGGGAAAGCGGGCTGGACTCAGACTGTTATCCAGAAGCTAGAGAGCTCAATTCATAGACTAATGAGCCCTAGCACTATAGGAGTTAATCGTGTCGAGGCCCAGCCTTGTGCCGAGGTCTAGCCTCTTCCATCCAGTTCACAATGCCAAGAATTTTGATTGAATACGTCGTCAAGAGTGAGCTCCGGGTATTTAGACCTGCTATAAAGTCTGGTAGTGTAGTTAGAAAGTATCGCTATGGAATCTAGCGCACTCTTATACCCTGCACATTCATTGAGCACGTAGCTGTTACGATCTGAAACTGATTAACTGTTTCATGAAAACCAGTTGATAGATTATTTTGCCCCTTATGAGTATGCTGCACTCTGGAAATGTGATTAGTAGCCTTGGCAGTGTATATGTTAGCCCCAATTATCTAGTTTCTACAAGAACTATGTCTCGAGGCGATAATCCACCAGTCAGTTTCGTATTCCTTATGTTCAGCACTATTGGATATACATCATACAAAGCATTCAAGTTTCTGTTCTGGAGACCTTCTCAGCAGTATTTCAAGCTCAACAGTTTCCCCTACGGTCGGGCGGAATTTGGCAAGTTTGCCAGTATGAAACCTCTTGCAGGTCCTGTGCTGGATTGTACTTCGGACAATAAGTCTTCCTTGGACATTATTACCTCTCTCGAGAGCTTTGGTAGCTACTTGTGAGCTTCTTGGGGCAGCAGGAGTAATCGTGGTGAGCAAAAACCCAGTTGATCAGGAACCAATGCTACCCGATGGGTTTACTGAAGTTCGGATTCCAAGTGTACGGGTTGGACGCCTAGTTGCTGATAAGCTACGGAAAAAGCAGTCGGTGACTATGTCTCCGCAGACAACCAGAAAACAGAGACTCCTTCCGCTGTTTGGAGGTTTATTAGTGTTGACTGTACTGATTGATGTAATGCCCAAGGAGTAAACCTGGGGCGTCGACTGAGTGACTTTATATATCTATTTAAGACTTTGTTGATACTATCAGCTTTCATAGAGGTTACCTTACTCAAGGTAAAGTGATTTCGTTCAGATACATGAATTGCCGTCGCTTATAGCCCAAGTGGTGGTTCGGTTCGGTTCCAGGCAAGTAATCTCCAATTGGGCTCCCACGCGACTATGGTGAGGGTCACTAATTAATACATAATCGATTGTGTATGTGGGCAATGTCTCAAATGCTAGCCCATTCACTTGAATACGGGGTGTACATAGGGTTGCAGTTTTTAGATGGAAAGACACATGCAAAGTGAAGCTGGTGATGCAATGGTCCTGAGAGAGGCTGCAAAGCTAGCAGCCAGCGATTTGCCTAGGGGCTCATTGTACCAACGTGTAGTCGATTTACTGGGCCAGAGAGGAGAATTCAAGTACCTGAAACGAATTACGGTTGGAAGAATTTGGAAATGGGCCTGTCTCCTGAAAACTATGGTGAAGAATTTGGAAATGGGCCTGTCTCCTGAAAACTATGGTGAAGAATTTAGAGTTGGGAGACCTGCTCCGCTCTGTGCTGGGGATAAAGAGGTGGCCTCTAATCTGTTTTGCAAAGTGGCAAAAGAGACTTGCATTGGCAGTATGAGGCCGAGATCAAAGCCATCGAAAGCGGCACGTAATATCAAAGAGGATCAAACTATCACAGAGCCGGCTCTCACCACACAAGTAGATGATGCTCCAGTGCTCCAAGTCTTGGGTTGGGAGCTTTTTGCCCTGGAATGCGGGACGGCTTGATGTGGGTGTGTGAGGGATAGGGCCCAACTAATTGGGGGATATATAGCCTGATAATAAAGTCATTGGCCTTGACCGCGTATTTGCGTTTCTATTGAGCTTATTGTCGTTGGCTATGTCGATTAGCATAGAGGCAGCTGGTTTTGTCTAAAGTGTGTACGGGAATACTGGGTTTCCTATCGAATTGAGAGATATTACTGGACAGCACTTGGCTACGCTACTAATAGGGTGTCAACGTCGTGATACCATAGACTGTCCAAAAAATTCTTAAATTTTCTGCTGGAAGTTTCCGCACCTGCATATATCAAGCCATGCGATTATCCTTATGCGACCCTTACCCTTGAATAATTCACCCCTGCGTTTTGTATGCACATGCAACGAAATCCTTAATTATCGGTGAGGCAATAGGCAGTGGGGTCAAAACATTGCGTGTGTGTGTGACCAGAACGTTGAATACCCGAGGGCTGTCGTTCATTCGTTGCTAAATAATTTATCTAAAGACCATATGGTTTTATGTCTCAGAGATTGGAAAACATGCTAACCAATGCATGTACGCGTTCTCGAGAGGGAGGATTTTCAATGGTGGCCTTGGGGATGGTAACTCTGCTGCTCACCCGGGCACTCGTTTGGATATTCATAGACATGCGCACACGTGGGTTAGTGGGTATACCAGTATCCACAAAGCTGATATTATCTAAATCACCCACCAATTGCGAGTATTGCTCAAGATTGTGCGTTGTTTTGTTGATTTTATCCAAAAGGTGCGCATAAGCGAGCCCCTTTGCTGGATTCAATTGAGCCGTGGTCGTATATTCGGCATAATCATGGTCTAGTGGGCTATTATGAGTAGCTTTGAGGCTCTCGGTGCCTTCACTTTTTTGAAAATGCACCAGGATTTTCCTCTGCGTAAGGTTCAGTAAAATATCAGAAATTGTCTTCTCCTGCGTGTACTGGTAAAAATGTAGTGAAGATCTGCTATTGATCTGGTCAATGGTGTATTGAGAATCGGTAAACACAACTACGGTCGATGGCCTGTAAACGTACTTTTCAATGTACTCGAGAGCCACAAGAATAGCTGCCAGGTTTGCCTCTTTTGCATCGCTCACATACTGAGATCCTACAACGACTGCCAGTTTCTTGAAATAAGCAGCACAAGCAGCATACCCACCGTTTGCAAACTCATGATAACTTGTATCACAATAAACCACCAATAGCTGCTCTTGAGTGCCTGTCATGGGCGTAAAGATAATATTATGGCAACCGCGAGAGATTATATATGTCGTCTTGATGAAATTAATTATGCATGCCGCGAGACTTAGCTCAGGGGGTAAGACATTGTGGGGGTCAGGTGCTTGTTGGTGGCCGAGTTCGATTGAGCACCCCTGGCTAGTGATGGTGGGAGAGTTTGAGTACGAAAAATGGAATTGTGGCGTTTCCATGCGCTTTCACATGCCGTATGCCGGCTAAAATCTCAAAGTGGTAGTGTCACTTTTTTTCAAAGGATTCTACTGGGGAGAACTTTGGCATTTGTAGGCGCCAGAGTGCAAAAGTGCGCCCGAAGGATTCAACTGCCTGATATTTATCTAGTCCTCACTTTTTATCCGGTAAATATGCTCCACAATGCTGCTTAAATTGACGGTCCTGGTATTTTTGAACTCCTTGCGTAACGTGCTGAAACTCAGACATGCACAAGATATTTCCTTTTTCATTTATAGCTGCTAGTTATGGAAGTAACCCTAAACATGCGGGGGGTGTCCAGTATAGGCAGTTGAACGCGCTGATAACTTTAATAAAGTATCCCTGTTATGCAGGGGCGTTAGCCGGCAGCAGTTGATAAATTATGGCACGAGCGACAACTGAAAAAGGTTTCAAGGACGCAGGGGATAAATTGGTAGTGTTCTCCAGTGGGGTTTAGACGGATATGCTGAGACGAAAACCTCCCAAAAAGTATCTCGAGAATGTAGCTCGCTCGGTAGTCAATTGAGCATTTGTATATACTTTGAGGAACTGTGTCTGATTTCGGCTATCGAATTTGACCAAAATTCAACTGGCCTCGCGGGCGTTGTACTGATGCCTTATCACTTGCCCAGGCGTCTCTTTGTTGGTCTCATTGCCATTCAAAGACTTGACGTGCGCGAGATGCTGAGGCTATTAATCTCCGGGGCTATGAGAACATGTGTATACCGTTGCAGAAAACACCACAGGCAACCAGTTAAACCTATGAAGTCCTACCTTGAGCGCTAAGCGCACGAGCCGGAAATCTTCTAATGCTTTTTATATTTGAGGTTATTTCTGGGAATATCTGGTTGGTTAACTCTGCTAAATTCGTAGCTAGTCCGCACCTAACGCGCGTCTGCTTATACTGGATCCACGCGCCAACACACTACCACCCCATAAACCCCCGATGATCTTACCAATATGGCTACCAAACCATGGGAGAAGGCTCCAGAACGGCGCCGTGGCCGTAGCAAATTGAGGGTGCTTTTCCAGCTTTTTGTTGCTTATATTGCGTATTTAGCATTATGGAGATGTCCCGTAAACCAACCCCTTGCTTGCCACTGCGCTCCGTGCCAGACCTTGCATTCTGTTTATGACAACCATGTGGCGCCATTGTGGACTGAGTATGGCCAACCCTACTATGAAAAGATCGAGCCCACAACCACCCCATTGATTGCTAAATTGGAACCTGTTTATTTACAGGTCTCGCAGTCGTTAAGGGCTAAAATAGAGCCTCACTACTACCAGCTGAAAAGTGTGGTTTTGGCGCGCCTTGAGCCGTTGGTGCCACACTGGACCGTGGTTAGAGCTCAGATTCAAAAATACCAGGCTATTGTTGAGCCCCACGCGCAAAAGGTATGGACCCAAGTAGTGGTGCACTCAAAGGTTGCGTATGCTAAAGCGGTTGAGCTTTATTTCGCGCATGTGGCTCCCAAATTGAGCGTTTACCTGCGTGATTTAGATCGTCGTCAGGTCGAACTTGCCGATAAAGTCTCCAATTGGGCTAATGCAAAGTATCAAGATGCTCTCAATCAGGCCCATGGCTGGCTCAGTGAGAAGATCCAAAATACCATGAGCAGAACATCAACCCCCGAGAGTGATCCTAGTGCTACCACCGAGACTGGTACGCCTGCCACCGATGCCTCTAGCACTGAAATGCCTGCTACCACTACTCTGGAGGCTACAGGCGGCGTGAAGCCTACTGTGCCAGCGGATGCCCAGGATGCTGATGATTATATCCAAGACTCCAGCTCCTCTTCTTCCCTGGCTTCTACCAGCACTGTTCGTAAACGGATTCCTGTTCCCGAGACTGAGACTGTTCATCACCCAAAGTTCGCTACAGCCAAAGGTCCTGTAGTTTATGATGGTGCGGATCTTAAACGCGAAAATGATTTGGAGGCTGAAAAGGTCTCTTCTAGTACGTCTACTGTGGCCACTGATGGTAGTACACCACCGGCCAGATCCTCTCGTGCCCCTGTTGGATCAGCTCCTCCTAAATCGCGTCTCAGCTGGTCAGCTCGGGTTGCGCGGACTGCCAAGTCTGCCAACAAGAATCTAGATGTCGATTCTAAAGAGTTCCAGGAAAAAATTATTGAGGAAGCCAAGCCAGGTATCATGAAGAAGCTGCGGGAATTGTCTGCTTATGGAGAGAAACAGGTCAAGCATTTGGCCAAATTGGCGGCAAGTATCGAAGCTGATGAGACCGACACTAGTGATGCAGCCAGTATCTATGATCAGTTTGATACTACCGCTCAACACCTCCAATCTCAGATGATGGGAGTGCGCGGAGATTGCGAAAGTCTCGCTCAAAGCGTTCTTGATAAAGTCGGTGAATTCCGCAAAGAGGCACTCGAATCACTAGATGACTTCTTTGAAATTGTGCTGGTAGAAGCGGGCAAGGATGCCGCCGAGAACGACGACGAAGACGATGAATGGAAGAGCTGGCAGTCGTATTCTAAACTTAGAAAGCAGCTTGTTCAAGTTCGCAAAGAAGTTGAAGAACATGAACCCGATATGGAAACCGTGAACATCGCGCTGCGTGAATCTCAGCAGGCGGCCATCCTCTTGACTCAAGAGTTTATCCAACATATCAAGACTTTGAGAGCTAAAGCTCAATTCCACATACAACAAAAGGCAGTGTTGGAAGCAAAGAAAAAGCAAGATGAAGAGATCGATGCTTCCTGGTATGTCGTGGAACAAGAGGAAGCTCAGCAGGCTCTACAGGACCAGATACCTATTGACGAGGAACCCGAGATTATCGAGACCCCTGATGAATCTTTGGTAACAAGCGAAGAGCCCGAGGAGCTCGAAGAGCTCGAAGAGCCCATTGATCTTCCCGATCTCGTGGATGATTCGGACTCGGACTCTGTGTTGAGCGAGCCCGAAACTCTCGTCGACAGCGAAAGTGATGAGACAGAGACCCTTTTCCTTACAGAGACTGTCTACCAAACCAGAATCAATACTCACACGACTATTTAGAGACTCATAAGTTGGACGTGTACAGCCCACCACATGAATCAAAACATCACCTTACAGGACATAACTGAACTATAATTCAAATTTACTATTTTAAAGGTTGGGTGGGGTATCTTAGGGAGCCAGTGGTTTCCCATGTGGATGTAGTGGGTACTGGGCTTGCTTAGCGTCACGATTGAGCAGCTATATACATGAACTTTCTGGGTTGGTTCTGTGATTTCCTTATTTAGCCCTATGATTTAGCTCTATAGCGGCCCTTTATAGCGACCCATACTGATACTTTGGGGCACCTCGCATTCTCGAGCGCTTAGGTTCGTGGTATGCAACGCCAATCACGAAATCCAGTTTATCATTACTGAATGACCACTAGAGTACGTCTCACCCCCACACATTGAATAAATCAAGTATAACGGTCTACCGTCTCAGCGATCTGCCATGAACATCAAACCAAACGATTGAGAAACATGGATTTTTCATAGCAGTCTTTCCATCCTACTAGCAATTGTACATTCAAGATTGCGTATGCTTGACTCTGAGTCTGTTGACTAGGGTATCACGAGATTTGGTGAAAATGATGCAGCTGCTAGGAACGGTCAGACCACCCAGATACTGGCTTAGGTTCCAAGGCGAGGTAGCGTGAGGTAGCGCGAGCCAAGCCACTAAACCACGAGACGACAGTCACGCGATTGGCAGATAGGCAGTGGCCACACTTGGTTCATTTGTCCCTTTATATTTCTTAATCTTATACTGGCTAGGCTGACACAAACCGGGGACGATCACCGATGAACTTAAGTTGGGGTACGACTGATCCAAGAGGCATAATCATTGAAACAGTCGAGTCGAGAGATTTTTATACAACCTATAGACTACCAAGGTAAATTAGAGCCGCTCAATTTAGCTCACGTATCGAGGATATAATACTTGATCACATTTATCGTTTGCTCTATTTTTGGGTACAACTGCACAATGACGCTAAAACGGCCGATTACCATTAATTGTCTCAGATTTTGAGAGCCTACGTCATTTGAGCAATTCGACATGCACAAAAGCTGAAACGCGTGACCAGGGGTGAGATATAGGAACATGCGATAGAAGATTGTCTAGGTTATGCTATCAGTTGCCAAGTGAAAAGGTCAAAGGGCTCAGGGATGGCTTCCAATAAATAAATTACTTAGCGTCGGCATCTTGCTTTTGTTTAACAAATACATAAACTCGAGCTTTACGCTCATTCTGTTTTTTCGAAGTGTGGCCGTGCTTTGCCGTTAAACAATGGTGATATGAGGGATACTTTGACCAGTTGAAAGCCGAAGATTGCAACAACTTAAACCCCGCGGACCGGGCCAAGGCTTTGATTTGCCACGACTCGTAAGGTTCGCCCTCGAATAACGTGACTACCAGTCGAGCCTCGAGTGGTCTGACCTGCTCAAACAGTTTACTCAGAAACTGTTGGTGAGCTCGAATATTCCGGTCCTGATCCTTGATTGAGGCTCCTAAATGGGGGAAATTAAAAATGAAATCGATTTTTGTGTCTGAACCTTCAACGTTTTCGTTTTCCCGTTGATACTTGAGGATCTGGGCGTAAAACGGTTTATTTGACGACTGCATGGCAGTTGCGTCAACGCCAAAGTGGAGTGCATCCACACGGGCGTCGGTGCGGAGAAACTCGATATTTGCAGCTGATTCGGGGTACTTTGTAATAATTTCCGGCTCAGAATCATAATTAGTCGCAATTACCTGCCCAACATAGTTTTCCTCAAGACACGCCCTTGCTAATCCGAAATCAGCTTCGCCAAGAAAAACAGAAAGGGCCTCCTGCCTGTGAGGGTTGAACCACTTTACGGGGCCCTTTTGAGATATTTTTGAGGCTTTTAGGCTCGCTTCATGGTTGAGTTCTCTTTGTTTAGTTCTATCTTCTTGAGTTTTTCGTAATTCATGCCGCTGCAGCGCCCCTCTCAGCGACTTTGCCTTTTTTGCCATATTTTTAAAATTGTAATGCGGACTCTCAAAAAAAAAAACAGGAGCGTCTGACCACCATTACATAAACATCACCTTACCAAACAGGTGATTATGGGTGGTGCGTGCCAGGGTTCATGCTTGATATAAAACCTTTAGATAGACGGTGCGGAAAATTCTCAAAGTGGCATAAAACCAGACCATCCAATTGAAGAAAGAGACACACTTGTAAAGTCTATTTTCATCAAACTTATCCCATATCAAGCCCTCCATTCAATTGATTGAAGAAGATTTAACTTAAAGAAGCTTTTATTGCAAGAACCAACACCAGACTAAACAATGCCATTAGCTACAACTTCCTCGCACGCTACTCAAGCCCGTCACCCCATCAAGTTAATGAAGATGCGCCAGTACGATACCGTTCACGATAACTCCCAGCAGTTGGGCGGCGTCCAGGTGCTGACCAACCAGAAAGAGAAACCAGAGACTACCATGAGGGCATTAATGGAGCAACTGATCCGTGCCAAACAGCAGGAAATCATTGATGCAGTCGAGAAAGTTGATACGAAAAAGTTTTTCGTCGACAAATGGGAGCGTCCCGATGGTACTGGTGAAGGCATCACCGCCGTTATTGAAGACGGTACGGTTATCGAAAGAGGTGGAGTCAATATCAGTATTGTTCATGGCATGATGCCCGAAGCAGGCGTCAAGAAAATGCGTGAAAACCATGCCTCGCTTCAGAATCACACCCAGAATAAAAAGCTTCCATACTGGGTCTGTGGGCTATCCTTGATTCTACACCCAGTAAACCCAATGGCTCCCACTGTTCACCTCAATTACCGGTATTTTGAAACTCAACACGAAGACGGGACGCCACATGCCTGGTGGTTTGGTGGTGGTAGCGACTTGACGCCTACTTATTTGTTTGAGGAAGACGCCCAATTGTTCCACTCCAATCTTAAACGGGCCTGTGACCTGCATGACCCCAGCTATTACCCTGAGTTCAAGGCGTGGTGTGACCGCTACTTTGTCAATACCCACCGTGGCGAATCGCGGGGTATCGGTGGCATCTTTTTTGATGATTTGGTGGATGAGAACCCTAAAAAGATCTTTGGCTTTGTTTCGTCATGTCTGGAGTCCTTCTTACCCACTTATATGGTTATTTTGGCCCGCCGTAAGGATATGGAGTACACTCAAAAGCACGTTGACTGGCAACGGGTGCGCCGTGGTAGATATGTTGAGTTCAATCTGGTACACGATCGTGGTACCTCATTTGGTCTGCATACCCCAGGCGCCCGTATCGAAAGTATTCTGGTGAGTTTACCTGCAAATGCGTCCTGGAGATATGATCACCATCCTGTTGAGGGCTCCAAGGAGTATGAGCTCGTGGAGGTATTGAAAAACCCACGGGAGTGGGCGGAATAAACTTCGTCAAGTGACAGCTAATTACCGCCAGACGGACCCATAATCAAGCTGGACTCCACACCAAAGACTCGCTTCCTATTACTTTATCGCAACAATTTGCTCATTTTCTTTCTACGTTGGCTTTTATACTTTGGAATTTCATATAAAAGTACTATAAATTGCTATAAAATTCCAATCAACTTTGCATCTTTATTCTCTTTTTTACGGTGTTCAATCTTGATTTTTAGCGCATCAAAATTGGGGCAATTGCTATTGGGTAAATCAGGATGTTGCTGGTAGTACTTCAAGCAGCAGGCGTAAAGCTCATCAATGATGGCGCTGCACTTTGATTCATTATGATTATTTTGAGCGAGGCATGTTTGGATATTGCAGGCTTGACGCTGGCAATGGTTAGTAGGAGCAGTCATAAGACAAAGTAGAGAGGTTGGGGGTTTATATTCAACTCGAGTGCAGTCTAGAAATCAAGGGAGGTGCCTAGTGAGTAATGTGACACCCAAAGTGGACTATTAGAGGCTAGGTGCGAGCACACCATTAATTAAGCTATTTACGCATTCTTATCAGCTATATGGGACCTGATGTGTATATAAATAAACCTGCACTAGGTAAATGAGTAAATGCGAGTTGTTTGAAGATGTGTTGGTCTTGCCGACCTCTACTCCATGGTAAAAATCGTATCATCTTTGGTGTTCAATTCCCACATTTCACTGCAATCCTCGATAAGCGAGGGACACTCTTGGGGGTTAAAGTGCAAATCAGCCGTTGAGGCATTATCCTGCTCCCCTAGCTTGAAAGAATACAGATTTGAGGCACAAATGAGTGGTATTGAGAGTCTGTATCTCTGAGAAGTACACTTGAAGAGTATTTCAAGCTCGTAAACAACCGCCGTAATGCACGACAAGTACGAAGGGACTACCTTGATTTTTTTGTTACAAGTTAGCGAATACGTCACGGCTATTGAGGTTGTTCCTGGTTGCAATAATGTGTCTTCATTCGATTTACCACCAGATATTGGATACATTGTCAAACTTGTGGCATTGTCAGTAAGATTACCAGTTGGACATGAGTAACTTTTCTTGTGAACGTAGTAGGTGATTTTTTCGATTTTGTCTCGTTGCTGATCTTTGTTTGTGCACACAATCCAAACATTACCTTCTGGTTCTGATATATCATGGTATATCATATCAGCGGTAAATGTCAGATTGGGAGATGGCCGTCTAAAGTGGGCAGACAGTTGTTGACCCAAGGAGCCCGCAATAGTGGATTCAATACACTGATTAAACTCGAGAGACCTGCCATGACTCATGAGAAACGAACTTGGATGAAAGTTTATCGGATAGTCGGCGATCAGGTCTGTGCCTTCCACCACTGCTTCCAGATGATAGCTTATGGTGGTGCCAACCAGCGGGTACTTTTTAGCAGGTATCGTAGCTTGGATGCCATGAGAAGGCGGTAAGAACTCGTGAAGCGTTTGAGCATCTTGTTTACCTTCGGAACATGAGCAACAAGTATGGTCACTCCAAGTAGGGAATTCCACGCAAAATGGTAGCGTGAACTTACTGCTTTTTTGTGGTACTTGTCCATCAGCCGTTATATTGAGGATTGTATCGGGGTACCGTTTGGCGAGGATCTTGTGTTTGGAGTTGAGGCCTGCTGTCGAAGACCACCCAAGCCGTGCCGTTTGTAGCGCTACAATCCTCAATCGTACTTTATTCGTGGGTACTTTACGTCGTGGGAAGATGATAACCTCGCCATATATCGGTGTCCCGTAATCAACTGTGTTGTTTACCACTTTGAAAGATAGTTCAGGCAGGTATCCTTCCCTAGCATACTGCAAGCTACCCGTAGGCACATTATCAACTTGTGGTTGTGGTTCCTGCTCCTCTCCAAGATATGGATTATAATCACTTTGGATTGTGGACGTTTGCATACAGGTTCGCTTATCAAGAGCAAATTGGAGGAGGGAGGTATATGGGGTAGGACGAGAGGGGTCATGGATTAAACATGGGTATTGGCTTATCAGTTTAAAAGGGGAGCCAAATAAAGTTATTGATTATGTGCTAGCTATGTATATTTTAATTATAGTGAGATCATTAGAATGATCCAGTTGCCAGCTTCTTGAATCGTTGCTGCTGTCTCAGACTACAGGATGCGCACGAGGGTGAGGAGGGGGGTGAGGAGGGGG
>JAKTWN010000068.1:0-38759 GCA_030582035.1 Wickerhamiella occidentalis
CTGAGGCGATTGGTTAGGTTTCGAAGTCAGACTCAGCCTCACTCTTTGATGACTTTTGTGCAGTTTACTCTTGGGCCGGCAAAGGCTCAGATCGGCGCTACTGGTTTACGAGGGATGGCGCGCTCATCCATTTGTGGGCTTAGTGGAGGGAGAAGCTTTGCTTCAATTATAGAACCTCACTGAGGGCTTCAGCCTTGGCTATAGCCTCAATATAAATATTAAATGAGAGGTCCTACCCGGGTACGATCAGTTTTGCGATCGCAGTAAGCCGCGGCCGTAAAAAAAGCGAGAGATTTCAAAAAACTTCGGCTTGCATATGTTCTGCAAGGTAACTTATCTGAGTTGGGGCGTCTGGTGTAGTTGGCTATCACGTGTCCTTCGCAAGGACAAGGTCAGGGGTTCGATTCCCCTGTCGTCCAATTCTTTTTGGTGTCTGAATTCAGTTTTCTCATTGAAAAGGGTCCTAAAGATATTTGTAACGAGGCTGGACCGGTAAGGTTCCAACTTTCTCAAGCAAAGCAGCTATACAAGGAGCTGGCGAGCAGTATATGTGCAGAGAGTTTAGCCAGTAAGATGCAGGCGATAGAGAAGGTGGAATTTAATAATATGCGCAAACGGTGGATGAGTGAGTAGGTGGGGGTAAAGGATCCATCAGCAATGGGCAGGAGGTCTGAGCAGTCAGTTGAGGGTCATTGAGCAGCCAGCCAAAGATCCATTGACACTGAGCGTCATGTAATCTAATTGAATGAATGTAAATAAAACTAAGCTACAATAAGACTAGCCAGCATCGCTCATCTACATTTCCAAATTGATTTGACAGCCCTGAGGTTCTCTTGTCACTCTACGGCAATACCCATTCAACTTGTAGTATAATCTGTCTGCATTTAGTTGCTTCTAAACTCGATGTATGATCAAGGATCTTGGGTTATCAGGCTATGGTCTTCACCGGTTGGAATCAATCATCGTCGTGCCCGGCTGCTAATAGAGTATCATCCGCCACTACCACACGGCCTTGGAACTGTGGAGTGAGGTCGGTTGCGTTTGAAAACACAATTTGTTCAGTGTCGGGCTCCACCAGAAAGGTAGCGATATGAAAAGGCGGGATAACGTCGTGCGGTCCTTCCAAAGCGTTTCCATTCTGATCGCGAACATTTTGAATGCTCTTGACCTTTCCTGGAAACCCGACTCCGGCCCAGTAGTGGGTCACCGTTTGGTCCAAGGCGATAGGCTTGTCGAGCACTATAAAGTCTCCACCGCCGGACCCGTAGGGTTCAGCGGTATATTCCTGGTCACAAAGCATGCCGTTTGTAGATTTTATCTCGTTGAACATGTCATTGGTGATGCCTCCTAGCACAAACTCAGCATATTGACCTTGCGAAGCGTATCCACCCTCGACATCAAGGACCTCTGCTTCTTCATTCTGGTTCATTATATTGCAAAGGGTTATCTGCCCATCATTGGTTTTAATACGGTTTGCCAACACACGGCCATAGCATTTCACTTCAACATCATCATCCTCGTTAACCACCTCTGGCTCTTCATTATCAAACAATGCAACCAGCGTCTCGTCGGTGTTGACCGCATACTTTAGTTTCTGCACAGCTTCCAAAAGACTAGGACCTTTATACCAAGGGGTCTCGGTTTTCCCCCCTGGGATGAATTGAATGTCCCCAAACTTGAGAGCGCTAATTACGGGCTCAAGCGTGTTCCTCACTTGGTCAAATTTCCACTCGGCATCCTCTTTAAACATGTCTAGCTTGTTTACCACCACAATAATTGAAGGTGTTAGCATATTTGCGGCAATTTTGAGCTCTAAATTGCCAATAGTCGTCGCTTCGTTAATGGTCTCGTTCCAGGGAGTAATGGCCTGTTCTGCATCGACAACAAACACAACGTGCTCAATAAAGAGCATTCCTCTGGCGATATTTGCAAGAAACTCTTTTTTTGCAGGTGCATCAATCATTGTTACTCTTTTCTCGGGTCCCTCAAACAGCACCATATGAGCCTCGGGCTTTGCGCGATCTTCAGCTTCAGAGAGTGGGAAATAGTTGTTTTCGGGGGCAATGGCACCGATTTGCTTGAGTATCCTGCGAGCAATCGTTGATTTCCCCGATCCAGGCTCGCCAAGTAGCACAAAGCTTGAATGGCTCCTGATGTCCTGTTCATCAAATATCTCGTGGCTAGCGCTTTGGTGGTCAGAAGGGTTCTCAGGGCCAAAATGGCTATAAGTGGCGTTTTTTCCAATGAACATGGGAAGATGAGGAGTAAGGATCAGGCCATTGAGACAGGTTATATGCGGGTTGAACCCCTGTGTTTCACGATTGCATAGGGGAGTACTGAAAGCAGATAGCGTTACGCTGGCCGGTTCAGTTGGAATTCTGGCAGAGAATCTATCATCGACCTGGTACTACTATATCTCATCTTCATCTTATGAACCGATAGATCCAGGATGCAGTATGTGTACGTGATATGTGTACGTGGTAGACTAGCTAAAATGAATAGAATTAGAGAGTTTAGACCTAGACTTGAGGATTGACTTCTACGCCGACACGTTCCTTGGAAAGAACATCCGCAAACAAGGGGCTGGTGGGAGTATCTTGAATACCGCTGGCCTTTTTGCTGGCCTTGAACGCACGAACATCATCCAGATACTTATCAAACAAGAAAGCACTATCAAGAGGGCCTCCCTTGGCCTCAGGGTGGAACTGAGTGGAGAAGATTGGACGGCTAGTGTGATACATACCTTCGTTACTCTGGTCGTTCAAGTTGATGAAATAGGGCTTGAACTCAGCAGGAAGGGTATCAGTATTCACAGCGTAACCGTGATTTTGAGAGGTGATATGACAGCGGCCATTTTGCAAGTCGAGTGCGGGAATGTTATGAGCACGGTTACCATACTTGAGTTTTACGGTTTTAGCACCGGCAGCCAAAGCAAGAAGCTGATGGCCCAAGCAGATACCAAAGATAGGACCGTCATATACATCAAAGGTGGACCTCAAGTGCGAAACAGTGGCGGAGCAGTGGGTGGGGTCACCGGGGCCATTGGACAAGAAGATACCGTCAAAGTGATGGGCGTACTTGTGAATGGGATAATCGTAGGGGAAAACAGTAATTGAAGCACCACGGGAAACAAGGGAGCGCAAAATGTTCTCCTTAACACCGCAATCGAGAACTGCAATATGGATGTTCTCTTTAGAAGAGGCGGCGGCAGGTACGTGGAATGGAGCCTTTGTAGAAACCTTGTGGACCAAATTGATGGCGCCAGGGTCAACATAAGCCTCATCCTCATCTGCATCGTACTCTTCACCAACGGTGATACGAGCAAGAGAGGAACCACGTTCTCTGAGCAACTGAACGATTGAGCGAGTATCGACATCGGTGATAGCGGCGACACCTTCGCGTTTACACCATTCGCCAAGCGACTCGACGGCAGTCCAGTGCGAGTATTGCATGGCAACGTTGGAAACTACGATACCTTTGCACTGAATATGGGGGGATTCAAAGTACTTGAGAAGGCCAAACTCATCACGTTCCTTGCCACTGGGCACACCGTAGTTGCCGATAAGTGGTTGAGTGAACACGAGGATCTGGCCACGATAACTGGGATCGGTCATTGACTCGGGGTACCCGACCATACCAGTGGTAAAGACGGCTTCACCAGAGATGTTGGTGTTGGCACCAAAAGATTTTCCGTGGAAAACGTCACCTCCACGAATAGTCAGTGTGGCACGATCAAGTGCAGAAGTCCCGGTAGAGCGACGGGATAGAGAGGTTGAAAACAAACGGGCGAATTTGAGCATTGTATTTAGAGTTGATTGGCTTTCCAGAGTGAGCAGGCGATATAGTCTTGGCTTGTACAGAGGGAAAAAAAGTTCATACACAAGCTGCTAAAGCAGGTTTAAAAAAAGGCCTCGGGTGGGCACCCTTGAGGATTATATACTCCCTCATGCGTCATCCATGCACAAGCTGCAGGAAGAGTCATATTTCTATCTTGCGATTGACATTTTGCGGTAACATTGAGCTTTGATTAGAGTATTCACATGATATCTGAACAAACTACAAAACATGTCGACAATTTATAAAGCTTCGCCGGCCACGCTTGAGAATTTTTCGGGATTTTTGGAGTCAGCCTAGAAACTCAATTATTGATTGATAACACCAATTGTTGTTGCTATGCTACGTTATTATTATTCTTATAATCTAGAGAATTGATGTGTTGCTAATCGGGCGATCACGGGGGCCCAGCCACATGAGACCCTTATCACCGTCTCACACCAGGAAAATTCAAGCTAGCAATTACACTCAATGCCCTATGTGATGACGATAAATAGATCAAGATTGAATAAATTCTCGGAAGTAGCCGATATAGGCGATCTAATCCAATCTCATTGGTGGATAAGAGATATGTTAGGTAATCGTGACTGGCGCTAGAATCGAGTATTTAGGGGTGAACGCCATTCGGGCCTTGACCGTCACTCGGGCCTTTGCTTCCAACAATCTACTGGTATATACAAAGGTATAGAATTGTGACAGCTGGTTCTATTCCATGCTGCATTAAAACAGCTTTAGACTTGTTAATCACTTATGCGCTACAATAGACACTAGATATCAATTATCCTCGGATACAATCACTTCAATATAAAGCATTTTCAAGAACCTTGTTAGTACGGATCAGTGTAACTATGACATAAAAAAAAAATCACCGTGACTGGTGTTCAAGACGAACGATCCATGAGCGTCACTACGGTAAATAAATTGAGTTGTCCTCATCTCCAAACTTACACTTTCACATGTTTTATCGACACAAGCAATAAAACTAGTCAAGAGAGTTGAGAAGCACCAAAGCTTCTGATATACTTTTTCACTAAAGGCCGGGTAACTGGACTGTGAAAAATCTCAGGGTCACACTTTGATCAATTCTGCAAGCCAGGAGCCAAGCAACTAATATAATTCTACCCAAAGCGATGGCTCGTAACCCACAAAATCATCCACTGAAAATTTTGGCCAGGGCAAAGGCAAATAATCAAGTGGTGCATGTCGCTGGGCCAATGGTTCGGTACTCAAAACTGCCGTTTCGGCAAACAGTCAGAGACTTGAGCCCTCATGTCTTGATTTATACTCCAATGATACTTGCTAGAGAATTTGTGAGGGCCAAGTTTGCTCGCGATTCAGATTTCACTACAAACGAGACCGATTCGCCGTTAATTGTTCAGTTTGGCACAAATAATGAGCTCGATCTGGCAAGGGCTGCAGTCATGATCAAACCATATTGTGATGGTATTGGTATCAATTGTGGGTGTCCGATCAAAGAACAGAATAGAGAAGGAATTGGCGCAGCGCTGATGTCTGAGCCGCACAAGGTCGCTGGGATGGTCAGAGCAGTAAAAGCAGCATGCGGAGACGACTTTTGTGTAGAGGTTAAGATCAGAATCCATACGGATCTTGACCAAACCGTAGAGTTCGCTAAAATCATCGAGGAATCAGGTGCAGACTTTATCACAGTTCATGGCCGCAGAAAGCAGGATAGATCGTCACTACCAGTAAACCTAGAAGGTATTCGGCGCGTCAAGGAGGCTGTAAAGTGTCCTGTTGTTGCTAATGGTGACTGTTTTGTACCCAGTGATATCGCACGTATAGTGGATGCTACTGGCGTGGACGGTGTCATGTCTGTACGGGGCATTTTGGCCAACCCCGCTATTTTCGCTGGCTACGATAAAACTCCTTGGAGAGTAATTGAGCTTTTCTGGCATTATGCTATGGCATATGGCCTCCCGTTTGCCTTGATCCAACATCACATGTCTGAAATGACGGTTTTTGAAATGACGAGAAGGGAACGCAAAACGCTACATTCATGCGAAAATACCATTGAACTAATTGACTGGTTCGATAAATGCTTTGATTTGAAGCGGAAAGGTGACCCGGATTTTGCCAAACGGGATGATTGGCCGTGGAAGATTGACAGGGCCAGCTTGGTTGAGGATGAGGGTAGTGATGGAGGTAGTGATTAAAGTAGCCCTCTAGTTATGTTATTTATCTGTTTATTTAGCCGGGGTGCATGCCCATCTGCCTCCGGCATGCCCATCTGCCTCTGGGACATTCGCCATTATTATGATCACTAATTTTTCCAAAGTGATCTCCACCCCATCTATCATGTCTAGGCTTAAACTACATTATTTCCCTCTACAGCGGGTAAACTATTCAAAGGCCGACGAAATCCAGCAATCTTATGCTCGATTGATGCTGGACGCTAAAAAGAACCAGACAGAAATGCCTCCCCCAGCACTTTTTGCATTCGAGATGGACCCGGTCTACACGTGCGGACGAAGGCAAATCGGCAGGGTTGATAAGGAATTGATCGAGCATTACCGTGACGGTGGGCGTGCTGGGTTTGTAGAAACTCAAAGAGGTGGCCATGTTACATTTCACGGCCCAGGACAGCTGGTAATGTATCCTGTTTTTGATCTGACCTCGATGAAGCTCAAAGTGAGGGATTTTGTCTGTAAACTAGAGGGCGGAGTCATTGATTTGCTGGCTCAATATGATTTAAAAGGTGAACGAACTCACGATACCGGAGTGTGGCTAGACAATACTCACAAGATTTGTTCAATAGGCGTTCACGTGCGGCGTGGTGTTACTTCACATGGAATTGGTCTCAATGTCAACACAGACAAGTACTGGTTTGACCGCATAGTTGCCTGTAATTTACCAGATGCACGCATGGTCTCTATCAATGATTATTCCAAGGCAAACATAAGCACTGTTGCGGATCAAATGGCACAGATATATAAAGACAGGTTTGATTTAGATTGAGCTGTGAGTAGACACTTTGGTACACTTTGGTGCACTGTGCTTGAATTGGCATTATTCCTTAGTAATCACAAAATTACACTTGATGCTCACCGGATGTACTATAGCCAATCCAACTAAAGAGTTGGCATACTATTTGCAATCACATGCTTCAAATACGCTCACAAAATCAATTTTGGCGGTGGGAACTCCACAATATGCTTCACAACTCGAGACCCTGGCAGCCAGGTTCCCATCTCTACAGGTAATTACTGCTGCTGTTGACACAATTGGCTATGGAATCCAGCGAAATGGCTTCAGTTGGTGCGCATTCGACCATCAAATGGAGATCAAGGATAAAGTACGCGACCTTGGCCTAAATACATCCGACAAATGGTCTCAGTCAACCGCTGTTTTACGACTTTCAGCAGGCCATGATATTGCAGTGCCACTGGCAAACACACTTTTCAGTAATGGAGAGCAAAGCACTCTGATTGTTGATGGCGAGAATATCCAGGGGTTGCACCTTGCACTACCACTACGCCTTCAGGTGGCCGCTGGGTACCGCCCTCTTGTCCCTCTCACCGAGAAGCTCACCATCACTTCATGTGCAGATAATATGCTCAAAACAATCAGTAACCAGGCAGCTGCGTCGTATCTTGAGCACGCAACCAAACTGATAAACCCTGAAACCCAGAATCGTACCGTATTTGCCCAAATCAACGACTGCCAGTACTATAAAGTCACTGCTGGTGGAGGCGGCCTTTGGTCGCCAAGAACCCGGATGCTTGTGCTTGACACTGCTGCGAGCCCCAAAATTGGAGACTCGATTCGTTTCTGGCTGAGTACCGACTTAACTTTCGAGGTCGAGCAAAAGGAGCGGATCGATAGTGCATACACTGAGTTTGAGCAGGGCGGCGGTATGGTTCTCGAGGTCGCACCCGTTCAAGAATCGCTCAAGGAAATTCCACTTGTTGCGCCCCGTAAACAAGGGTTCCAGCCAGTATTCGGAATGGGGTCGGAAAAGGGATTCTTTGTAGATGATGTCAAGCATGAAGTTGTTGCAGAAACAATTCAATTTAAATAAATAATATTTGATGAGAGCGAGAACCCACTTGATCTTCTTTTTAAAATGGGCATAGTAAAGCAGGTGTAATGATATTTTGCCAAATCGTAGCTGTGGTCACTGTGGCAGGGGACAGAGCCACACCCGCGCCGGCCAGAGTCAATACAAAAGCACTGAGAAACCCCACAGTTTGAACCCATTTGCCGATATCCAATGGGTCGATGTTGCCAATTGGTCCCATTTTGCGATCTCGCGATTGCTGAAAGCCAATGGTCTCTGGGACAGCCCTGCGCTCGCCACCGGCAGCTCCTAATTGAGAAACTAATGCGTTTGGTAGGTTCAAATGGTAGTATTTGGGCTGAGGGAAGCTTTCAAGCGCAGATCGCATTGTGTTTTGGGCAACATGCTCCGCAAACAGCTGGGCAGCGTTTTCGCGAATAGAACGAGATCCCCCTAGCAAGTGCTCTACCAGTACCGGGAGCTGGGACTCGACGAGAATCTGTGAGCGGTAACCAGAGCTTTCCACTTGACTAGCACTCATGTTCCAATTACGCGTGGTGTTGGTCGAGACGGAAAATGGCAGGCTCTGGCCATCAAAGTAGTGGATAGGGATCTGGTTATTCTCAAGCGAGCGCTTAATTTCGACTCTTCGCTCAAACAACTCAACGCTACTGAGTAAATCACACATTGTAACCAATGGAAGCACAGGTGCGAACCGCGCAATCTCCTTGAGCTGGGTGATATCAGCTGTAGTGGGGCTACTGGCAAAGCAATAAATGACGCAATCGCAAAGCGGGAACGCATCCAAACTACGAGCCTGAGTAAGTACAGGAATTGCAGAAGGATGGATTCCATTAATGAGGCCAGCTGTCTCCTCTAGCTTGCGTTCCAGGTACTCAAGCTGTGCGCCATCCACAAACGAAATGGTGTGATCAGGACAAAAGGCTTTGAAGTTGATCGCTGTGACCCCAGCACTCAAATATACTTGCTTAGGGGAATTGAGGGGAGCTATCTGGTCAAACACCTTCACAAGCGCGGATTTACCGGTCCGCGGTGCGCCCATAATTAGGGTGCGCAGTTTCCCTACCTCACGATGATAGTTTGTGGTTGCGCTGAGAGGCCGGTCATCTGTGGAAACCATTTGCATATTGCTGGGCATAATAAATGGGTTGTGAGAAGCAGCGGCATCGTCATCGCTGATACCGCCCGTCAGTGAGCTAAGGGCCCAGTCGTCCACGCTTTCTGCAGCTGTGAGAGGGGAATCAGGGGTATCGTATGGGATCTGTAATAGCACCTGAGGCTCTTGATTAGCCGGCGGCGATACTCTTCGAACCATTGTAAAGTGTATGAGTAGGTGGGGGGTGCGGTATTAAGGGGGTGGAGATCATCATCACATAAGTTTTTTGTGTCACGTGAATGATCCAAAGACTATAGATGGCTAAATACTGTTTTTTTCCAATCTATTATTTGAATTGCTTTGATCTACTCTGTTCTTTTTACAGCAGTAAGATTCTTATCTTGGATTGCATGATGCACCTTTTGAAAAAGACTTCATCTGAGGGCAGCAGAGACTCTCCTTTAGTCTGGAATTAGTTCCGATGGGGTTTGGTGCTTTTATTTTCACATGAAATACATCAATGGCGGGGCTGAGTTCCCCCAACCGTCTGCATAATCGGCCCCACTGATATTGCATAATCCCTCCCCTGATTGTGCATATGTGGCAGGAAAATCAAAAGAGGAAATCAAAGGATATGTGCAGAGCTGCGGGCGTACAGTTTAGCATGTTCTGAGCATGCAATGCGCCCACTCTTATGTAGCTTATCCGTCTTGCCTTACACACTGCCGCATAATATTTTGTTATCGCTAGCGACTCACACTCTATGCACTGCAAATTAACCTGCTCAAGTGGTCAGAGTGTAGAGATATACTGATGTATCTAGAGCTAGTCTGTAGTCGGAGTCAGTGTGGCTAGGTGGCTAATATATGCATCGATTTCGCTTATGTATGTAGCTGCACAATATATTCAAGGGCCACATGAGCAACACAAAGGGGTCGTTCTAGTAAAGTACAGTCGTAAACTCGTTTAATATGGAATCTCTAAGCTTTCTATTTTCTTTTTAGGCCAGCTTCTTGGTGAGTTCAGGGACAGCCTCAAACAAGTCAGCTACAAGACCAGCATCGGCGACGTGGAAAATAGGCGCCTCCTCATCTTTGTTGATGGCAGCAATGACCTTGGAGTCCTTCATACCAGCCAAGTGCTGGATAGCACCGGAAATACCGACCGCTACGTACAACTCGGGGGCAACAACCTTACCAGTCTGACCAACTTGGAGACTGTTATCGGCGTATCCAGAGTCAACAGCGGCACGAGACGCACCAACGGCAGCTCCAAGGGCATCCGCAAAGGGATAAATGACACGCTCAAACTCCTCTTTGTTTTTGAGACCACGGCCACCAGAAACAACGCGGGAAGCAGAGCCCAAGTCGGGGCGCTCGCTGGTGGTGAGGTTCTCGGAAACAAACTCGGAAAGAGACTCAGCCTTGGGGTCTTTGGCGGCCTCAACAGGTGCCTCACTGCTACCTTCATCAACAGCAGCGAATGCGGTTGGGCGAACGGTCAACAATTTCAATGGCTGAGCAGTCTTGACAGTTTGGAGCGCGTTACCGGCGAAAATGGGGCGCAAGAAGGTGTCCTCGCCCTCAATTTTAATAACATCAGTAATAGGCTGAGTGTCAAGCAAAGCAGCAGCACGAGGAACAATGTTACGCGAGTAAGCGCTGGTTGCGGCGACCAAGTGGGAGAATTTGCCATCATTGATGGTATCGGCCAAGAGCTTTGACAAGTTCTCGGGCAATCCGTGATCATAATCAGCGTTATTGGCATGCAAAACCTTGGAAACTCCGAGCTTGGCGGCTGATTGCGCTACTGAGGCGTCGCTACCAGCATAGAGTGCAGTGACATCGTCGCCCAATTGCTTTGCGGCAGTGATGGCGCTGAGAGTACCAGGAGTAATCTTACCACCTGCGGATTCAATAATAGCAAGTGTCGAGGCCAAACGAACAGGGCGTAAAGAGTGTGCCGAGCGGCAAATGTGAGTGAACATGGTTGGTCAGCTGGGGCAATTGTGGGGAACATCTTTACATGTGAAGACAACGTGTGCGATGATGACTGCGTAAAAGATCCCACACGCCAAGTAGATTTAGAGGAAAAAACAAATCTCCTAGGTTCCTATTGAGTTTGCCTATATCACTGTGAAAGGTTATGACTACTTCTAAAAACAGTAGAATAGTGGTTAGTGCTTGCATCCAACCTGCTAGAAAGCTCGGCCATAGAGATGCCGGTCAAGTCTTTAGTAGATCTAGTCATTCTTCAATAATAACTTCAGCAGCGAACAATGGGGGTTGCAGCGAAACCAGAAAGAGGTGACGCCTATTGCGCTATCTAGGCGTTTATATAGTTAGTCTACTGAACCCCTGCGCAGCATATTTTCTCCCATCTGATGCATTCTCCGCACTAGCGGGTCCCATCCGGTGCTCAACGGCCACCAGTGCTTCCCACCAGGTACATCTGCCGCAGCAGATGCCCCAGTTCCATTGGTTTCACGGGCTTCTTCTTGTGTACGCATACACGGTACAAGGCTTCTTGCTAGAGAGCTTGATCAGAGCTTCCCTTAGTTTCCACTCAAGTCGACTTAGAATAACTCTTCCCAGAGCAGTCATTCTCTTCCTGGCGTACTTCACAGTACAGCCACATCTGTCCGCAGACCTTCATGTATATGTCTATATCTTCAATATAAACACACTCTAACTAGTGGGCCTTCATTGGACCCACAAAGAGCATATTCGCTCACATAATCTAAGACAGTCTGGCCAGCCCCACTGCCTTTTCGCCCCTTGGCTACATTGTAGCTTACCAAAAGCATCATCCCTTTAAACCGATTGATACACAAACACTCCCGAAATGACTGATTCGGAAGATTTCGAGGAGTTTGAGGAGTTCAGCGATATGGAAACCTCAGACTATGATGATATGAAAGGCCCCGATAAGCCGCCACCTAATTTCTCAGTGGTCACACTGGCGCAAGTCGTTCATTACCAGCGCGGGCTTGTTCAGAGTGTCTCAGATGCTTTGGGGATCCCATATGATTGCAGTGTGGAGCTGCTTAAAGCAAACAAGTGGAATCAAGATGCAGTGATTTCCAGATATTATGACGATCCAGAGTATCTGGTGAACCTTCAGTTGCCTGATTTTAACGCCATATCCCTTCATAGTGTCTTGGTTGATATGTGCGTTCTTTGCTGCGAGGAGGAGATTGCTGGCTACCATTTGGGCTGTAATCATGAGGTTTGCGGTGATTGTTTCCGCAATTATATTTCTTTTAAAATCGAGGAACGCGAACCGTTTGACATGCGGTGCCCCGGCGACCCCGATTGCCTGTTTACAGTCACTGAGGAAATAGTCAAGCAGGTTTTCGACGATTTTCAGTTTCGAAATTTCCTGAAACTACGTGCGGAGATGTTCATACCGTCCCAACGTGCCAGGTTTTGCGGGTGCCCCACTCCTGATTGCAAGTTTTACGTGGAAGCAAGCGACCCGGTATTAGATTTGGACGCTAAAGCTGGGAGAGGGACAACATATACCGAAGCAATGGCACTGTGTGATTGTACAGGCTCGTTTTGCTTTCTGTGTGGTGAGAGCCATCTGCCTGTCGCGTGCGATGTAGCGGGGGCTTGGTTGCGACTTTCCAATGACGCTTCGTTTATTTGGATCCAGTCGAATACCAAATCATGCCCCAAATGCCAAACTCCTATTGAGAAAAATAATGGCTGCGATCACATGTCTTGTAGGTGTGGCCACCATTTCTGCTGGGCTTGTTTAGGCGATTTTAATTATCGCACTTATGCTCATAAATGCTCACGGCTACCAAATACCTCAAATGAGTCAAAGCTCAAGATGCGAGAGGTTTTACAGTCACGCCTTCTACATTACGCCCCTCGCGTCACCTCACAACTAGCGCACCGGCGTCTCCATCACGAGATGCTCAGCAAAACAAGGCGAGAAATCCATAGCGAAGACCCACTAGAGGAGTTTTACGAACCTCTCAAGACGGAACGTGGAACGGTTCTAGATGCACATAAGGTACTTGCCAAGGCTCGAGGGCTTGTCGCCTGGACTTTTGTGCTGATGCTTTTCGTGAAACAAAGTAACGAGCGCACAATACTTGAAGACTGTACTGTGGACCTGCAAACTGCTGCAGAGACCCTAGGGCGCCTAATCATCCAGACAAAAAAGGAGCCTACAAAAGAAGAAATCGAGTCCAAGTCTATTTATGTTGAGCAGCGCCACTCTGTATTGTTGCAATATGTTACCACCAAAAAATGGGAGTTTGAACCCTATATGCGCGAAACTATCGCCGAAGGGCTGTGAATCCTCTCTAATTATTTATTTAACAGTCTATTAGTTGCGCTTTCTTGAGTTTATTGCTTCCACATTTCTTGGTCATGAGCCAAGCCCTCAAGCAGCTTATCTTTATTGATAGCCCAATCGATAAAGAAATCGCGCTCAAGATCGTGAATACGGTGACCCATCAAAATGAGCGAGTGAAGGGGCTCGCCAGCGTCGTACTCGGCCATTTCCTCGAGAGTTCCCGCTTTAAACTCTTGATTAGGAGACCCGAGACGGGAAACAGCAATGCAGGGGGTCTTTGAATCATAGTTCTTTTCGCCAAGCTTCTCTTGGACCTCGAGAAGCTGCTGTGCACAAGTGTCAATGTTCATGTACCGAGGCGGCTCGTAAATTTTCCGACCGCGAGCAATATTTTCGAGTGTTTGTTCTTTAACCTTGATGTCCAAGAGAAGCAAAGTGTGGAGGCCCAGTCTACGGTTCTCTTGAATCTTGTGGTAGAAGCTATCAGGACGCCAGTTATCAGTAAAGAAAACAATAGAGACACACTGACCAAAAGTGTAAAGCTGTAAGCCACAGGCACCAACTGCATTCATAACGCTAGCATTGTGAATTACTTGGTATTTGATACCCAGCTCTCTAGCTCTCAGCACAAGGTCAGTGTGGGTGGTAGCACCAAAGGGGTCACCGACGACCAAAAAGGCAATATCCTCAGTTTGGCCGTTCTCCAAAATAGCGTCAGATTCTTGCTCAACCATCTCACGATCAGCGATAATGATGGGGCGACCGTAATAGTCCTCAAGGCTGGTGTTTGAGGCAGCCATCAGAATAGAGGTATAGGCTTCAAGATAAACACGCTTGGCTTTCTTGACAATTTCAAGTCCTTTAACCGTAATATCTTCAGGCTCACTTAGACCCAACCCAATCAAGTACAACATTTTGTCAAAAAAAGAGTCTCCCTCTAGAAAAAAATTACATAATATCACATCGCCCGCGCGCACTCTACTTTCTCCCCCCCCAACCTTGAAGTCAATGACCCAAATGGCCACGGAAAGGACGCCATTGCAGCCGGTTAACGAGTTTAATGAGCTTCTTCGAGAGGAGGATAAGGATCAAAGTCTATATACGGTATTATTACAGCGTCCCTTCACTGCGGCGTTTGCATTCGCACTGTTTTGCCTTTTGCTCTTGAGTGTGCAGGCTGTTTCACAATTCTCGGCGTACGATTGGCAAAGCATACCTCAATTGAGTCTGAAAAGTGCTGCCCTACAACCAGATTATTCGGATCAATCGCTTAGGCTCGCAGCTGCGATGCATATTGAGCTCAACACTTCGGGACCTCAGGGTGCCATTATCAGAAAAGCAGGGGAATACCTTAATGCAGTCACTGTCGAGTTTGAGCAGTCACAAGTTTATTATGGTGATGATCATTTGGTGTTTGCCCAAATAGAGGGCGTTCATACCCTCAATTTATCGGCACCAAGCGATTTGGCCCTCACAATAAAGGTCCACGATATTGGCCATACTCATACCATTCAGCAATTAGTAGACTCTGCTTTACAAGGAAGTCCACTAAAATTCACTGTTAAAGGTGCAGTAATCGTTTCCAAGCTCGGAATTCCTTGGAGGGTCCCTATTTCTCGAGATTTCGAGTTCGGTGTTGATAGCGACGACATCCCTCCTCAAACGGGGTCAATCGAAAATGTCAAGGTGAGCTACGGTAATAATGGGCTCGGTGTTGATATTCTCACGACATTTTTCGCCCAAACCCCATTCCGGTTCTCAGCAGATATCCCGCCCACCGAATGGAAGGTAAAGCTCGAGGACTGTGAGGGCAATTTACATCGAGTATGTTCAGGCCACGCGGATAGGCTTTTTTTAGAAGGGGACCAGGACAATAACGTTACTGTTAATGCCCTGGTGAAGCATTTGCCGGTGGATATGATTGCCATCTGTCAGGACTCTGGCAAAAGTCCTCTTGATACGCTCATAACCCGGTACTTGAGTGGCAAGCTGAACCATGTATTTATTGAGGGGTCGTGTCCTGAACACAGCAGTAGCTTTATCGCGCGTGCCTTGGAGGGCCTCAACATCAATTTGCCTATCTCTGGTAAACCAACCGATGATAAGCTGGTGGATTCTGTTCAGGTACGCGACGTTCGTGTAAGTACAGTCGGCGACTTTTCTGGGGAGGCAACAGTTTCAATACATTTGCCTCAACTACTTGACGTTGATACCAGCGCAGTCATTGGTGCACAGAATATACGCGGGGAGATCATCCTAAGCCACCAGGGTATCGAGTTTGGAAAAATCGTCCTCAAGGATTGGAATCCGTGTGTTACTACACAAGTCAAACAGGATTATTTAGTAGAAGTGTACTTCAACAATGCCCCGTTTGAGGTACTGAACGCAAGGGAAGCGGCCCTAGTTAGCCAGCAACTTATGCTTATCGGGAAAGTCCCTGTGGCGTATAATGCTATCTTGGATGTGGACATCATCAGTCCTGTAGCCCAATTCTTTGTGTCTGACTTTGCAATTGTGGGGGATACTGTGCTGGAGAGGTAGTTGGTCGTACGTCTGTGCCTCATTTCTAGCTCATGTATCCGGTTGAGATACTATCTACATAGCGCCCTCGTTTGCTTTATAAATAAGTGAATGTGGTTAAATATATAAGTATTTATTGGACCTGATGTGTTCTAAACCTGTTGCCGTCTTTGTCGTATGTGTATTCAGTATAATCGCCTGAATGAGCAGTAGTGCCGGTGAGAAGCCCCCCATTCCAGTAGCTGGCATTCTCGATAGTGAGGGACTTTTCGACATCAGCGTTGCTCTGTTGTGTATCATATTTGGGATCACTGGGTAGAAGGGGTTTAGAATGTGCCTGTGCCCAAATGTATCCCATAGGAAAGAAGGTACAGCATAAAAGAGTAGTCAAAAGTCCAACACCCTCGGGGAAGTCGTCACTTTGGCCAAAGATTGAGTAAAACAAGGTAAAAAAGGCGGGAATGGTAGCGTTTTGCAGCGCCACAATCAATACTACCTTTACTGCATCAAACTTCTCAAGGCCCAGCCGGGTGCGAGATCGCACTATCGAGTAGAGTCTTAGAGAGAGAATTAGCGAACACACCAGTGTCGAAGCGGCGAAGCTGGGCCAAAGAGCATTAAAAGTCCAGGAAGCGTCAAGGGCGTCGCTCGAATATTGGTTCTTGACTATCAACCCTACTGACCAGGTCCAAATTAAGATTGTTTGGGTATCCGCCAACAAAACCAAGGTATATACCGTCCACTTGATCCAAAGAGTGCTAACGTTCTTGTAAGCGGTATAAACCTGAAAAGAGATTGAAGTCAATAGACTTATAACCAAAAACAGACTGGCAAAGGAGCCGGCAGTGGCCAAGTCGCTAGTAGACTTGGAGGCCATGACACCAAAGTAGGTGGCAGTAATGTTATGATGTTGCTCCATGTACTGCCTCAAAGTGAGTGAGTAGGAAATCAAAGCCCAAATAAAGTTGGATTGGTAGAGGCAAAACATCGCACTCTTGTACGAGCGAGAGACCATACTCAGGAGCACACTAAGGAGAATAACAACACCTAAAGCGGCACCAATGACGCATGTAGTCCCCTGGTGCTCATGAAGAATGGCGTCTGCGAATTCAAAAGTATTAGTGAAGGTGGATCCGTCAGGAAGGGTTATAGTAAAGGGGAGCTGCTGCAGTTCGGGTATAGAAAGGTCATCCATTCTTATAAGTCTCGGAGGATCGATCCTTCGTGCGTGTTTATATACTTCGATGGCCTATTGAACCGCCGGTTGAATATGAGGCATTGGACGTGTCCCAAAAGGGTAATTTCTCCTGCATCGCCATGCATGAAATAGTAGATAGGCGTGGATAGATTATATTAGCGGGTCTATTTTATGCATTCAAGGTAGAAAATCGTCATTGTGGTTGAGGGGGTAATATGAGACATCCGAGGAAAGATCCTCGGCTCTTATGGGGAGAAAAGAGTATAACTAAACTCTTTACGGGGTCAGGATCCCTCCTTTGGGCAAATCAAGGTAGTCAAAGGCTGCGGGTAAAATACCCCCCTCCTAGCACAAGGAATAATATCTACATGTCTAACAACAATCAAGGAATCCCCCAATATCTTTGCTCCCTTTGGATAGCAGAATCTACAGGCTGCTTCTAGTTCTGGTCAACAGGCCAGTTCAAGTAACGAGTAAAAGAACTTCTATAAAATTATCTAAAGCTTAGCTGTCTTTCTCAAATCGGAAATTACAGTATCTGTAAGGACCCAAGCAGTCGCCATGGTCGAAATCATGGGGTTGGAGCCAGAGGCAGAGGGCAGCGCTGATGCATCCACAACATGCACGTTCCTACACTCGTGTAGGCGACCGTTAACATCGAGAGCTGTGTGGGAGGGCCCTTGGTTTCCAACTGAACATGAGGCCATCTGGTGGGCAGACGCCAAACTATAAGTGACAGGGTCCCAAGTGGTTTGCTCTACTTGCTTGATCCAAGCAGCGAAATCAGGGTCAGTAATATAACGATTTCCCTTTTTGGTGGTGACGAAATCTTCTACATCACGGTGAGGAACAATGATACGCTTGGCGCCCCCAACGTAGAGCACTTTAGCAGCGGCAATAGCACCGACCTTCATTGATTCTCCATCAAACGGGGAAACCTCATAATCAAAAGCGGGACGTGTTGGGTCATTGGGGTCCGGGAAAACTCTGCCACTGTCCTTGTCCCTTGTGAGGGTTAGGACTGGCACCATGTAGAGAGCACGGCTAATATCTCTGCGCCATTGCTCACCGTTACGCCACGGCAAAAAGCGAAAGAGGAAGGTAGGGGTATGCATAAGAATTTCCAATCGGGGACCATGGTATTTGCCATCACGGTTGGCAAACTCATTCGACAGGGCAGTCATGATCGCGTCGCTTCGATAGCAGACCTGCTCATCAAACTCTCCAAAAGTAGTACCTGCTGGGTGGATACGCAAACCTTTGCCAATATTCTTGTTTTTGAAGCCAGAGCGAATCAAGAGTGGTGGTGTACTCATTGAACCGGCAGCATTGACTACTTTTTTGGTGTTTACAATGAGCTTGCGACCATTGTGTGAGACCTCAACACCAGTTGCTTTACCTCCCTTGTGGACGATTCTCAAGACTTTGGCGTCGCAGATGATATCAGCTCCATTAGCTTGAGCCTCATATAACCAGTTTACTACGCCGCCGCGTTCACCATGGCGATGGCCCCATCCTTGGAACCCAGTATTGTGGTAATGTTTACCAGTATTCTGGGGTATCTCCTCATTGTGCCAATGAAGTTTCTTTGCACCATCAAGCAATAGCTTGTTTGAAAAAGAGTGCTCAACATCTGTGGTAGTCTTCATCACGTCTCTAACTGCGGCAAGTGCTTCATCAAACACTGGTTCATTGTACCAAGGCGCGGTCTTGGCCCATTCCTCACGAATTCCGTCAGTAGGATCCAATGAGCAGCTCCAGTTTACTGCGCCTCCACCTCCAACAATACTACCAGTGATGGTAGATAAGGATCCACTGGTATTACCCAAACGAGCATCAGCCAAGTAAATGTTTAGCGACTCACCATCAGTGAGATTGCTTTTATCTTGCGCCCAGTAAGAGCCCTGCTCAATAACCAATACCTTGTATCCTGCTTTAGAGAGTTTAAAGGCTGCAACTCCACCGGCGCTTCCAGACCCCACGATAGCCACATCATAGTTGAGTGTATCGCTGGTGGGGTTCAAGAACGTGGGTTTCCAATACGGCTCATGATCATTGTTGCTGAAATCCGGGTTCTTTGCAGGCCAATTCATTGACTGAATCAAATCATCATCAGTAAACAAGAGAATGATGGTGATCAAGTCGACACAGGTGCGGTGCAAGATACGGAGGGTCACAAATCTAGAGTCTCGCCACATTTTCATGGTGGCCTCTCGCTCTTTGGGGCTCATATCTTGAAATAAAGTAAAGCTGCGGGTAAAGAGTGGTGACAGGGCTCGATTGCCAAGAGTATCAAGGACCTTGATGAACCCTTCCTTGGCGCTCTGACCGAACAAATCAAACTCACGCTCAAACACTTGGTGAAAATTAGGCAATTTCGAAGGAGTTCGTGCAGCATAAGCCTTGACATCGAGGGGGATGTCTCGCTTAACGCCATCCAATGCTTGCTCGGGCACAGCAGGATGAATGGTATCTGCTAGAGCATCTAGCACTTTAAATTGTGCTTCAGTTAAGTGAATCATGTGGCTTTTACGCGAGATGGATATAGGCCTCTATATATGTACCTGTGTAAATATGGGGTAAAAGCGGGGCAAATGCAGGACTTTGCATAATGGTTATCCCCAGGGGTATATAGCGCAAACACGTGCGATTGTAACATTTATGCTTCCAATTGACTAGGATAAGGAACGTTTACATTTTTTTTCAGCCTAAAGTCTTGATTAGATGACACACTTTATTCGGCACTGGACCCTCACAAGAAACGTTGGGAGCACCAACCCCAGCCTTTGACCCACAGAGGCTGGTCCACAGACAACCTAGTTGATGTGCAATTGCTCCGTTATATAACCAGATAATATATGAATAATGGGCTATAATGCTTGAATCTCATCAAAGCTTGGCTTCCATGAAAATGCCGTACACCCGCCATTATCTGAGGGGAAGGCGAGGACATAGGCGAAAATCTTATGCATCTATTGCATATCGAGTCAAAAAAAGTACAGGTGAGCCACATATAAAATGAATAGAGTCTCAATTGATAGATGTGAACTTCATTTCTCGAGCCCATACTACTCATCGCTTTTCAAACATGCGTGACTCACGGACTGCGGCTTAGTGCATGAGCTGCAGGTGAGTATTAGTATAAGTAATGAGCCGACTAAGTTATTAGAGCTCTGAACGATAGGAGTATCCGGGCGGCCGGCGATGAGGTGGGTGATGTAGTGATAACTTCGATAGACGCGGCTCATGATGCTGTTTGACACCCTTCTAATTGGTAAATGACTCAAATGGCCTCTCGACCCTGCCCCTGTGCTTGCCCAAGAGAGTATCGCAATCACTAGTTGTCATTTCTAGTTTGCAGGAGCGCCAGTCTTTCTATAGTGTTGATTTATCTTGTATGAAATGATTGTCTCACCAGCAATCGAGCATTAGTTATTCACCCATTTAGCTCGCCGAATGCTGAAATTGCCATTCTTTTTCTAATTCAGACCCATAAAGAGTCGTAGTGCTACTGGATGCTATCGCACGTGTACCTGCGTTGGATTTCGCTTGATCGTGTTTCATGCAGTTTTCGGTCAAGTGTTTTGGTATATTAGAATTGTTAACAAAAAATAAATAGATTAATCACTGACTTCCTCTTTCAAGTCTCTTTCCATTGCCGTGTACTCGTCTTTGATAGCAGACCAACCACGCCGAAAAGCTATATAAAAAAGGCTAGAACCCAAAAGAGAGGAGGATTCAGGTACGCCAAACAGATCTCGGTACTTTTTCGAGCAAGCTATTCCTGGGATCCGCTTCTGATTGTTGTTGTAAAATTGTTCGCTGATGTACCGCCACTTGAATCTTTCCGCGTGTTCAAGCAAGTCCATCATCTCTTCCACATCTTGATCTGTCCAAGCGTGATTCATGGCTTCGTCGCTGTAGCCATCCGCGGGAACTTCCATAGCATTTTCCTCCGTGATGTCTGAAGTATACATCTCGCTATCATTACCAGTGCCAGTGCCTACATCGCCAGTGCTACTGATACCCACGTCTGCAATTTGCGAAGGTTGCGGACTTACTGATTCAATTCGTTTCTTTTTATTGGGACTGTAAAGGTCCGAGTTTTGCAACTCTGCAGATACATCAGGACTCCCCAACGCATGCTTCTCGACCTTGATAGAGCCAGGCTCGCCCATATCTGGGGGCCGGGGGGTATTTTGCAAATCAGGAGTATGATCCGGGTATGGCGAAAAATTAAGGAGTGGTGTGAGGCCAGTGAACTTTGTATTGAGTCCGCCCTTGGGATTGGGGCTGTACATGTGTAGGGGGCCCGGTGACCCTTGCTGCAGGAGACCTTGGAACTGGGAAAATGCCGATTGATCAAAAACAATGGGCGTTCCATTATGTGATAGCATTCTTTGATCGACAGGAGGCTGACCGGGTACGGCGAAAACGCCCTGTACTGCTTGTGGGGTATGGAATGGTATCGGCTGTTGACTAGGTTCTTGCTGTTGAAACCCAGGAAAGCTGTCCAAATCTGGTGTACCTGGGATCAAAAATGGCGAGCTAATGAGTTGCAGCCCTGAACTCGTTGAAAGATCTCTGTTATGCCCGAATCCCTCTTGTACGCTCGAAGTACGCATATGTTTTGGTACAGCAGCGTATGGAGCCTCTGAAGGCTGTCGCTGGTGACCACGATGCGTGCCTCCATACTGAAAATGGGTGTCTGGTATCAGAGGACGCGACTGATCAATCGAGAGCGCGGCACGATGATGACCCTTGACGCTGTCCGGCTCTCGAGACGGCTGCTCATCTGTTTTCCCCAACTCCGCCATATTAATGTAGGGTGGAAATATGTTAATGGAAATGGCAAACCAATGTTATATAATGTCGTAGAGTTCATGCACTCTTCCTGTACAAAATGGATGAGCTCTCGCTTTGGCATCCTTTTGCCAAGTGCGATGCTCTCGTCCGTAGATGAATTATTTTACGACAGTTCAAGTCTAAATTTTAAAAGCTGTTGATTCCCCTGTGAAACATGCAAGTGCTAGCTGTATTCAGGTATAAAATATCTGCAACCTGATTCTCTTCCTAGATCTTGCATATAATATACTTTAAGCGTGCGCCATGCATATGGCCATCTGCGCAGACGAACCTAGCCTGAAACGAGTGACTACAGATCGCATCCACTAAAGAAACATGCGTAGACTATTATGCATGACTTCGTTCTGCTACTTGGCTACGCTAGTGTGGTCAAGTGCCCTTGACTAGGCACAAATATGGACTCTCGCATATCTATGAAACAGATAATCGCCCGAGACCCCTAACAACACCCCCCATTCCAGCCTCTCACCAGGTGCGTTCCTGTAAACTTTTAGACTATATAAAACGATGATGAACATATTGTATATATAGAGGCAGATATTTCACTCTTTTAAGCGAGTGTAAAGTCCTAATGAGCCACCGTTAGTCTTACAACTCTTCTTTTGCGTCTGCTTCCTTGGAGGGCAGGAATGAGCGCAGGATGTTCATCCTGATTTTGATGTTATCGCGAGTCTTGTGGGAGACATTACTCTTGATCAACTTTTGCAACCGCTTGCGCTCGCTTTTGATATACTTAACTCCTCCCTCACGAACTTTTGGGATGAACTTGAGGTACTGTGCAGCAAACTCGGAGCCAGACTGTTCCACTTTTGAGACAAAAGCTGCAGCCTGCTCTTCGCTCGCTTCAATCAGTGTGCTCGACTCTTGCTTCAAATCCTTGATGAGCCCAGCAGTGGATGCCAAAAAGCCATTGTGTTCACGTTCAGAAGCGCCCTCTTCCTTGAGGAAATCAGCAAAGTCACGGAGCTTACGACCACCGGCATATGCAAATGGTTTGGAACCATCCTTGGGGTAGTAAATAATCGTAGGGAATCCCTGGATATTGTGTCTCTTTTGCAACTGTTTACCAGCTCCTTCAGTGCAGTCGACGCTGCCAATAACAACGTCATCGTCGTTGGCGTACAAAGCGGCGAGACTGGCCCAGATAGGTTTAAGGTTCTTGCAGTGAGTGCACCAGGATGTGGTATATGCTACGAAACCGGACTTGCCCTTGATCTTCTCGTCAAGATCCACATCGGTCAAGTGGGCAACGAAATCACGGGCCGGAGCGGATCCATCAGCATCTTTGAAGCTTACACCGGTCTTTTTCTTGATAAGCTCTTGAAGGGAATCAATTTTACGGTCGTCGACATTCTCCTGTTTAGTGCCAGTGACAAACTTGAGGGTAGGGAAGTACTCGACGTTGTATTTCTTAGCGGTTTTGCGGTTTGCATCACCATCGATTCTCACAAATTGAATCTGAGACTTTGCGTGGTTATATTGCTCAGAAAGCTCGTCAAATTGGGGTGCAAATGTCTTGCAGTGGCCGCACCAAGGAGCGTGGATGCTCAAGAGTGTGGGAACGCCGCTATTGATGTACTGGTCGATATCTGCGTCAGTTGCCTCGATAACTTTGGCAATAGAGGCGCCTAGGAGCGATACTAGGGAGAGAATTGACAAGCGCATTTCGTATAGCGTGGCTTGAGGGAAGAGACCTTGGGGCCTATGTGGGGGGCCATATGTATCGATCCTTCTAGGGGGCTGCTCTTGACAGGAGCGATGAGGCGGGAATAGGGAGGTCATTTGGAGAGACACTTTTGAGGCTAGCACAAGCTCAATATTATATCAGGGTTCAGGGGAATTCCCTCCCCTATTTATCGTCATAATATATTAATCTGGCTAAAGACTTACATGTACTAGTCTACAGCATAATATTTGATATCAGGGTCCTCTGGAATATCCAAAAGCTTAATCAATCCGGTCCCTACATCGCAGATCATACCGTGGACGGTGACGCCGCGGGCTTTGATGTGCTCACGAACAATGTCGTTTGTGCGGACATTATAGACTTGTTCCATGACGTTGAGCTCAGCCAATCTGTTTTCACGCTGTTTGCTACCCTCGATAGCTTCGAGCTCCTTGGAATACTTTGCTCTGACATCTCTCAAATTGCGAAGCCATGCCTCCAAGCTGCCACCTACGCGACCACTATCGAGGACGGTTTGGACACCCTTGCAATCAGTATGACCACAGACAACAATGTGAGTACATCCAACGACCTGCATAGCCAGCTGGATAGCGGATTGACTGCTGGGATCACAGTTGGGGACCATATTGGCAACGTTACGGTGAGTTAAGATCTCGCCAGGCAAGACACCAGCCGCGAAATCACCATAGCGGGAATCGGCGCAGGAGATCCAGAAAATACTGGGCTTTTGACCCTTGCCATTCTTTTCAAACAGGCCGGGGTTCTCAGCTTCTACACCGACCGCCCACTCCTGGTTGAGCTTGAGAAGTTTCTCAATCTTATCTTGGGGCTGAAACTTGAAAATCGAACGACTATTAGTGCACATCAGACGCTTCATTGTCCCGCTGCGGGATTTGCTCTATATATATGGCCCTTGCATCATAGCGGTGAGTCTTGTGCATAACGGGCACATGCATATGGGTTTTAAACGGCGCCCCTGGTTGGTTCAAAGGCGATCCTTATCAGAGCTCGATATGATGAGGTGTTGAGTATATATATGATTTCCAATCCAGAATACATAATTCAAGTATATATGACATTGATAAATACTACGGCTCTATAGGTGGGCGGCCGATGCACCACGAGTTTGAGAAATTTCTAAAAATGACTCAATACGATCTTTGTTAGTAGCTGATCAGTGTTAAAAAGCTCTGTGTTTTATTCCACATTAAATTTCAGGTGAAGAAATTCTTGTTGTTCATCCTCTCAACATACCATTTGCTTTGTGCTGATTGGGGAAAGAATGGGTTTTCAACCTTTATACCCCAGCTGACATAATTTTTCAAAAGCCCTAAAACCTTTTTGGGTTGTGTATTTGTTTGATAGCAGAAGCATATGGACCAAATAGACTTACCCGCAATTTGTAGCAAGTGCCTAGGCGATGCTGCAAACCTGACGTTGATCCGCGATCTCAAGGGTCAACAGTGCCGCCTCTGCACGCGTCCCTTTGCCACATTTTCGTGGCGCAAGCGAAAACAGGGCCCCCCTGAAATATCTCGGTTTTGCATCGAATGTGCCGATAGAAAAAACGTTTGTCAGAGCTGTTACCGTAATTTCGATACTGGTTTACCCCTATCGGTCCACGAGAGCGCTTCGGGAGTTACCGTCAATACTGCACCTCAGGCGCTGAAATATGCAGCCCAAGCAGCTCAGGCCGATAAGTTACAAGAAACTTCTCAAAGTGAGTACCAGGAACGATTGACTGCGCAGCAATCCCAATTGGCTCTTGAAGGGTCTGAAAAATCCATTTTGCCGGCGATTCGCGCCACATTACTCAACAACACATTTGAGGGTCCCGTAAACGACCAAGGGACAATTTTGATCATTAATATCGAGCCCGATGCTGATATTGAATCCATAAAACAACAGCTTACTGTCAAAGACCTTCTGTGGTACCCTCAGGCTCGATGTGCTGTGGCTAATTTTGGATCCGCCGCCAAAGCTCAAGAGATCATCGCCACACATACCCGAAACGGTATATTAGTTGCTGATGGAGTCAAGATGCGGCTGGTGTGGTCCTCTACCATAGAGATCAACGATTCGCACAAACAGATCGCCTCCCTGATTCAACAGTTTATGCGTGGAAAGTTGAAATAATTCCAAGCCTATTTATGATGATCCTATTTATGATAATCTAGTACTAGCTAGTGAATATCAAGTCGATTAATTAAACTTCCTTAGAGTTTGGCGGAATGGGCGGCAATGTACTTGCGCTCGTCAAAGGTCTCGCGAGTGCTTTCAAGTAGTACTTCGTTTACTTTGACAAACTCGCTTGCATCGTAGTTTGCCGTGAATAATGAATCAAGCATATTATCAGCAAATGCCATGGTCTGTTCAGCGGTGAAGTTCTCAAGGTCTACACTGCCATCAAGGACTTCAGTGTGTGCGACTTTTGAGAGCTCCTCGGGGGAAAAGAGAGAAAGGGGCTTTGATTTTAGCTGGTTTTCGGTTTGGGTAGACATTTTAATGGTTGTGACGTGTCAGACTTGAAAGTTCAGGTTATGCAGGATGACTTTATTTCCCTTATATGACTTTTCAGTCGTCTACAGTGGTCGGAAAAATATTCGGCTGATCTGGCCCCCCACCTTGCATCAAGTTTAATGATGAAACCCGATAGTGCACAAGCTGAGAAGGGTAGTAAATAACATTCAAGAGAGATATATATAGTGCAGAATGATTTTTAAAAAACTTTAACGCTGTCACGATGCTAGTTTCAGCCCTTTATGCATGTTTGGAATTGGTTTTAAAGGGGCCATGTGTGCTTTTCCCGATATTCAACGGCTGCGCAGGTGGGGGATGCATCCCACTCTGGTTTGCGGCGTCAGCAAAAGAGAATAGAGCCAACAACAAGGAGGAGCGATCTAACCGTACATTTCGTCGTATTCTTCCTCACTATCATCCGGAACTACTACCGTTTTTTTTGAAACATCAAACCGACACATGGGGCAGGTATTATGCTTGAGCAGCCACGGACCCACACACTCGAGATCAAAGCGGTGGCGTCCAGGGCATGGCAGAGATACCACAAGGGGGTACTGATCGTCAAGAAACGAGTTTGCACAAATAGGGCAGTCTTCATCTTTCGAAAGCTTTTCTTTGTCGACTCTATCGAGCTTATCAAGGAACTCCTGATTGAGAGTTGACTGCTGGTCAGGGTGGTGTCGGGCACCGCCCAGAATCTGCTCAAGGAGGCTCGGGTTCTCTGCAACTAGCCGCTCAATGAAGCTGCGTGCCTCATTCAAATTAAATGTCCAATCCATTGTATCAGCGCCTTCCATATTGATTTTCTCTTGGGGGCTTGTGCTCTCTAGCTTGGCTCACGTCACCTGACGGGAATATTAATCAACGGCGGCAACTTTCGCACAGATTACTATCAATGGAATCGCCCAAACCTGTTTCCAACGTTAAATTGGTGCTTCTTGGCGAAGCTGCCGTGGGCAAATCATCTCTAGTCTTGAGATTTGTTAGCGACGATTTCCAGGAGAACAAGGAGCCAACGATTGGCGCAGCATTTTTGACCCAAAAGTGCACATTGCAGAGCAAAGTAGTTAAATTCGAAATCTGGGATACCGCTGGGCAGGAAAGGTTCGCAAGCCTTGCTCCCATGTACTATCGTAACGCTCAAAGCGCCGTCGTCGTTTACGATGTCACAAAGCCGGCGTCCTTCATCCGGGCCCGCCACTGGGTCAATGAGCTCAAGGGCCAAGGCGCCCCCAATATTGTGATTGCACTCGTTGGTAATAAAGTCGATTTGGAAGACCAGGAAACTCGTGTTAGCAGCGAAGACGGCAAGAAACTGGCCGATGAGGAGGGATTGCTCTTCTTTGAAGCCTCGGCAAAGACAGGAAAAAACGTGCGCAAGATTTTCCTCGCAATCGCCAATGCCATTCCCGAAGAGCAACCTCAGCCTCAGCAAACCGGCCGGATCGGTGCGCTCCCGGTGGCTTTGGATTCTCCTGATCAGCAGGATACTGCCTGCAACTGTTAATTTGCATCAATCGCCAACATTTACCTGCGGCGGCTCCACTTCGCATGCCTGTTCGAGTGTGAATACAGTTATCCTGGTTTAGCAAATTACCGCAAGCTGATCGCAAGCCATTCCCTAGGTTTACTGGGGGCCCCACTCTCTGAGCCTCTAATCTCGAGAGGAGCCTACTGCAGTTTTATAGATATGGAGTTATTTTATTTAGTGCGAGTAAGGGGAGTGTGGTTTAATCGGGCGACGAGATATATCGTTGAGCCGTATTGGGTCTCCAACCGATTGGCAGGTACTCGGCTCTGCAGCACATGCTCAAATCAATAAAGATCCTCAAAAAAGCAGCAAATTCATATAAACCAGTACCTAATGAGTTTCGCAACCTTGCCCCAGGATCCACTCCTTTAGAAAAACTCAGCCAAATATATGCATCCCCAAGCCTTCACGAGCAGCTTCACCATCAAGTAGTTCAGCACCTTGTGTTTGGAACAAAACCTCCAGCGCCGCCCTATTTATTAAAACATGCACCTCAAAGTGCGGTGATGATAGCAATCCGCTCCTATCTATATGCCAAAGACCTTAGTTCTGCATTTCAGGCCGTGGAGTACCTGCGACCCAAGCCGCATAATTATCAGTACTTGACTCTCTTTGGACTTGGATTAGGGTCTGGTCTAATATGGACCGGGCCAGTGGGGGTAATACTCGCTGGATTTTGGAGTGGGTTAGGCATTGCGTCCAAAACTCCACGGCAGTATCGATACGTACAATGGCGGCCCCAAGTACCCTTTTCAAGCCGCGATGAAGGGAAAATCGCCCTCTGTGACCACATAGTTGCATGGTACGAAGATCATATCGGCGTGACAACTGAAAATTGGCACAGACACGGGGAAAACGACCCAGTATCTGAACTGCTCCTCACCCGATACCTTGCTGAACTTGGCCTCGAGCGCGCCCCGAGACGTGTAGATTCAGAATATGCCGATTATTGGGCTCATAGAGATGACTTTAATTGGCAAGAACCTGACCAAGACCCTATTTATTTCCGGCAGCTCGGCAAGTAGCCGTGAGAGGGCAATTGCCTTTATTTATTTATTTATCAAACTATTCTGCCACCAATAGTTCATAAACACGATGAACATTGTACAATCTGTCGATAATGGAACCGGCAATTGTGCTAAACCAGGCCACAGGGTACTGGGTCCATGGGACGACGCACCAGTTATTGCGTTTCTCTACTGTTGCAATGATATTATCGGCAACTGTATTCACATCAACTTTACCAAAGGGCCAGCGGTGATTGAACCATAACGCCAGCCAGCTTTTGCGCGCAGTCAAGCCAGCGAATAGTCCTGAATCAAAAAACGTTGGATGGAAACTACCTACACCAACCCCAAAAATCTTGACCTCCTGTCGTACAGAGTTGCACATTGCTAAAACGCCCGCTTTCGTAGCTGAATAGGCACCGAAATATGGTGCATTGATGATACCAGCCATAGAGCTCACGGCACCCAAGTACCCTTTGGTCTCTTTGACGTACGGCAAAGCTACTTTGAACGTTCTCCAAGCACCATTAAGGTTGATATCAACAATGCGTAGCCACCGCGATTCCTCCAGCTCAAGGGTTGGGTCAAAGACCTCGATACCAGCTACGGCCAACACAGCATCAATCGATCCAAAGTGTGCATGGATCTTGTGAAACGCGGTCTCCAGGGATTTAGTGTCTTGGACATTGGCCACAGCACCAATAGAGCCAGGGATTTCGGCGCTTTGGCTGACGACTTTAACCTCGTCCATATCTATCAGGCCGACTCTGGCTCCTTTGCAGTAGAATTTCTCGGCCAGACAAGTTCCAAGACCGCCAGTCGATCCTACAATGACCACTACCTTGCTGCTTAAATTCGATACCATCCTGCTTGGTTTCTTGAGTTGCCGTACCCCACAAGAGATATAAGCTGTAGCTGCAGCTAACTTAGTAAACTCTATCGTTACCCCACAATCGTGCAAGCGGGCCGAGACTCTAATATCTTCTAGCTGGGGAATTGAGGAAATAGGGGACTGAATGTAACTGATTGGAGCGTTAGGGATATCGGGTTCCGGGGTGGCAGATATTATATAGGGATGACATCTTGTTAATATTGATGAAGTTGGTGAATGACTCGTGGTAACTTATGATAAAGAGCAATGTTCTACCCTAATTCAGGACCCGAGTATGTAAATTCTCAGATTGAACGCACCCACTGTCAGATGGACTCGAGCACTAGCCACCTCTGAGGCCGAATCCACCAATAGAGACCGCTTTCAATAGTAACTGCGGAATCCCGTCAAGTGACGCACCGGTTTTTACGCGACTTTTCTAGAATATTTGTAAAAGTAGATCCAGGGCCTTTCATCACCTCTCAAGCCATATACGAGTGCCTCTCCAAGCACTTTTGACTTACTCATGGAATATCAAGCGATAGTTTTGTGCGGCCAAGGGGATCGTTTACAGCCTCTAACTGGCGAAAAAACTCCTAAAGCACTCCTACCAGTAGGCAATAAACCGTTGATTGCTCACACCCTTGAGTGGTGCGCAAGAGCTGGGTTCAAAAGCACAACGATTGTCGCAAATAAAAAGCATGCAGACCAGATCTCCAAGATCGCCAAGTCACCCGTGCTGGCAGCTGACAGTGTCGAGGAAGCCTTGTCAAAATTGGAAGAAATTACCTCGGACTTTGTGATTCTCCCAGTGGACTTCTTCACCGACATTGACCCCAAGACTCTCGTCAACGCCCACCGCAACTCGACGCATGCTCTTGTTAGTGGATTTTACTACAAAAATACATGCGAGCAAATGGACAAGAAAATCTTGGATCCGGATTTGCTCATTTCTTCACATGATAAACTCCTCGATGTTTACTGCCGCAAGGGAGTCAAGGACAAAAAATACCTTGATCTGCGCATGGCGATGCTATGGAAGTTCCCCAATGTCAAAGTGACTACTGATGTGCTTACTTCTGGAATTTATTTCTGCCAGCGCAAAGTTCTCGATCTGCTCTTGGACATTGACGGTATCGAAACTCAAGGCAAGCCAGTGTGGAAACTAATCAGAGACTTGGCCCGTCGCTCGTGGCAACATCGTGATATTCTTGAACCAGTACAAATGCATACTCTCGAGGGGACCTTTATTCGCTGTAATATCCTCCCAGCATATGTCGAGGCTAACCGCCTTGTGCTCAAGAACCATGCTCGCACTAATCAAAATACAAAAGTTTCTAAACAGAAAGAAGGACCTTCGATTGGGCCTGACTCAATTGTTGATTCCACTGCCAGCGTTGGTGACAAGTCGAGTGTCAAGCGTACTGTAATTGGTGCAAACTGTGTCATTGGACCTCGTTGTCGCCTTAATGGCTGTGTTATTCTTGAAGGTGTTGCAATCGATCAGGATGTAGTACTTGAAAACTGCATAGTGGGCCAAACGGCTGCCATCAGACCCAAGTGTAAACTGATCTCTTGCACCGTTGAGGCTGGTTATGTGGTTGCCCCTGGAATGGAAGCCAAAAACGAGATTTTGCAGGGCGCAATTGACCTCGAAGACATCGAGGCGTACGAATCTTCAGGCTCAAGTGAGTCTGGTTCAGATAATTCAGAGTATGACGATTACCAGGTTAGTGATGACGACGACGATCTGTTTGACCGTAGCTAGTTAGCTTTATAAACCTATGAAAGCTTAAAGATGATACAGTGCTGGTTGTCTCTTATCTTGTCACACAGTGGGGAGCGACATCATGGTGGGGTACGTTCTTGGATCGGTTGAGATTGGCTTGAAAAACACTAAACTCACTACATATTCCACAAAAGTCTGCAATCCAAATACAACTATGATAATATTCAGGCACTTGCCCGCACTGAAAAAAATTTTGGAGGCGACTGTAGCATTTTGTATAATCTACAAAGGCCTGGGTTCCTTTAAAAATATTTCAATGCTAGTAAATCGTTCCCTCAATAACAAGTAATCCCTCTTGTTTAAGATTCACAATGGCACATACAGATTTCTGCACATGGCTTTTGATTCGAGAGATCCGGGACGTCAGATCAGGGCAAGGGTTAAAGCATGCGGGAAATTGTCCATCGGATCAAGGATAGTGACATTATCAGGACGGAATTCAAGAGTGCAAGTAAGATAAACGATATACGTACGCCAAACCAAAGCATATTTCACATAAATATTACGCTACACAGGCCAACTTTTGCTGTCAATGCCCCTCACTGGACGCCGCATTTGCCACATTTCAGATCAAAGACGTAATCCCCTGCCAACCCAACAACTCTTCATGCTTCGTACTCTTCGCACTGCGCGTGTCGCGGCCTTGCGTAGCCGTGCCTACGCCACGAGCTCTGATTCAGTCAAGATCACTCTCCCCGAGGAGACTTTTTCTTACTACGAGCTTGACAACAACAGCATCGATCTCGAGGTCACTCTTCCCAAGCAAGAGTTGCTCGACATGTACCGCCAGATGGTCGTTGTCCGTCGGTTGGAAATGTCTGCTGATGCTCTTTACAAGGCCAAGGAGATCCGCGGTTTCTGTCACTTGAGCATTGGTCAGGAGGCAATTGCTGTTGGTATTGAAAAGGCCATCACCAAGAAGGACAGCATCATCACCGCTTACCGCTGTCACGGTTTTGCTTATTTGCGTGGCACTCCCGCTCATGAGATCATTGCTGAGCTCCTTGGTAAGGAGACCGGTTGCTCCAAGGGTAAAGGTGGCTCTATGCACATGTTTGGACCCGGTTTCTACGGAGGTAACGGTATCGTCGGTGCCCAGGTTCCCCTTGGCCTCGGTCTTGGTTTCGCTCATCAGTACAAGCAAGAAGGTACCGCATGCTTTGCTTTGTACGGTGACGGTGCTGCTAACCAAGGTCAGGTCTTTGAGGCCTACAACATGGCCAAGCTCTGGAACGTGCCCGTCATTTTCGCTTGCGAGAACAACAAATACGGTATGGGTACCTCTGCTTCTCGTTCATCTGCTTTGACCGAGTACTACAAGCGTGGTCAGTACATCCCTGGTCTCAAGATCAACGGTATGGACGCCATTGCCTGTTACGCCGGCTCCAAGTTCGCCAAGGAATACTCCACTTCTGGCAAGGGTCCTCTTGTTTTGGAGTACGAGACTTACCGTTACGGTGGTCACTCCATGTCTGATCCCGGTACCACCTACCGTACCCGTGAGGAGATTCAAAACATGCGTTCCCACCACGACTCCATCACCGGTCTCAAGAACCGTTTGATTGAGTTGGGTGTTGCCGACGAGAAGGAGATCAAGGCCATCGATAAGGAGGCCCGCGCCTTTGTCGACGCCGAGACCAAGAAGGCCGAGGAGGCTAAATTCCCTTCTACCGCCCCAGAGAACTTCTTCTCCGATATTTATGTCCGTGGTTCCGAGCCTCCTTACTTCAGAGGTCGTATCCCTGAGGAGAACTTTTCCTTCAACAACTAAAAAGTTACGTACAAAATATCTTAGATAGATCGAGTTAATTGGTCCAGCGGCTTCTGGCCTATTCGAATGATTTCATCATTCAATAGCAGGATAGTTGTGGGCATGAATTTTTATTACAGAGATATGCGTTTGGTCGTCATCCAGCAGCAGAACACCGGTGATGGTCTGTTTAGCTATGTACACTTTAAGGGTTGGGTATGGAAAAAGAGTGCACATGATACAGGGCATTGGGTCCACGTCGATAATGCAGTCAAGGTTACAAGATCTCTACGCGACTCGCCCTTCAAGTCCATTATGCTTGCCATCTCCATGTTCTCCATGGCATTTTCCACTCGCCCTTGACCCTGGCCCCCAAATCAAAATCAACCTTTTCGAGGTGCTCCAGATACATCTCAATCGGCACACAGCTCATTGCTGGAAGTACGACTGCGTTGGGTAGTTTGAGCTTAGTTTCATCCCTAAACTGATTCATTAAGCTCTTTGCAGTGAGTATATGGTCATTTGCGCGTGTTGCAACGGTAAACACGACATCCTTGAGCGCCTGAGGTCGGTCCCCATCTAGTAACTGCTGCTCGGAGATCCCATTATGCTGGAGCTCACTCAGTGGAAGATTGACATAGTTTTGTTTCTTAATGTAGAATTCAAATCCACGCAAAAGACTTGCGATACCATTGGCCTGACCCACATGTGCCAAGCTATCAGTAACGACTGAGTCGAGGTCTGGATTCCCTGAAAGATACTCTTGCAGCTGCTGTGTTTGTAGCATATCGAATAACGCGTAATTCATCTGTGAGTAGACTCCTTCGCCGTATTGCTCCATGGATTCGATAGTTCTTAGAGGACGCCGTTCCAACCGATGCTCTTGGGTCTGCACCATAGTTAGTAGATACTTTTTGTGAAACTTTAGATGGTTTTGAAAGATTGCTTCATGTAATAACTTGCTTGTGGGGTCCAACAGTTCGCTGTCTTTGCTGAAAATTTTCTGGATCTGCGATTTCCAGAATTCCAGTTTGACTTTGCCAAGTGCTGGCTGTGTAGATGAATCGACAATCTTAATTGTTTCTTGATTAAAAGAGCGCAATCCAATAAACCCTGGCTGGACAGCCTGGGGAATATATTGTGCAAGAATTTGTGCTGATTTGTCTTTGAGTTTGAGCATAACTTAGAGATATGGGTGGAAGGAAACTTAGTCTTGATTAGAATCAGTCAAAAAATTAAAACCTTTAATCAGTGTAAAGCACCTGTTCTGATCGTCTTTAGTGTCAACTGGCGGCCCGTTTCTACTCCCCACCCCCCTCCTACCCTAACCCACACACAAATTCTTAGTCAGCGCCCTGTCTATCATCCAAGGCTTGTTGTCCCAACCAACTCACCTTTTCCCCCATGTACGCGTACGTTGCTTTAGCCGTGGTGGCTTTGGTCTCACTTTGGTTCATTTTGGGTAATACCGCTAAACCAGTACTTGACACTGCTGAGTTTCGTGAATTTGAGCTCATTGAAAAGACCATTGTAAGCCACAATAGCGCCATATATCGGTTCAAGTTGCCCCGCGCCTCTGACTCCCTTGGACTACCGATTGGCCAGCATATCACCATTAAGGAGCACCTCAAGGGCCGCGATGTTATGTGCAGCTATACTCCTATCAGTAGCGATGCCGATAAGGGTTATTTTGACTTGTTAATAAAGGCGTACCCTCAGGGTACTATGTCCAAGCACATTTCAGAGCTCAAATTGGGTGACAAAATCAAGGTTAGAGGCCCTAAAGGTTTCTTCAAGTATGAGCCGAATATGGTCCGCCATCTCAACATGATTGCCGGCGGTACTGGTATCACCCCTATGTACCAGGTCATCAAGGCCATTGATGCCAATCCTGAGGATAAAACCACTGTCTCACTTGTTTATGGTAATGTTGCGGCTGAGGATATTTTGTTGCGCGCAGAGCTTGAGGCCATTGCTCAAAAGAACAAGAATATTAAGGTTCACCACGTTCTCAACAACCCGCCAGAGGGATGGACTCATTCTTCTGGATTCATCACCAAAGAGATTTGCGAGGGGCAACTTGAAGGCCCTAAACCAGATAATAAACTCCTCATGTGTGGTCCTTTGCCCATGACTAGTGCTTTGAAGAAGGTTGCAGTTGAACTGGGATGGGAGAAACCAAAGGCTGTTTCCAAGGCCGATCATCAGGTATTTTGTTTCTAAGTGTGTGACAAAGAAGCAGCAAAGTGGTTTTGGTTTGGATAATTCACTTTTGAGTCGTCTCTGGCGAACTCTCCTCCCCCTTTGTAGTCCTCCCCACCTTGTCACTTACCACCCTGACTAAATTCAACATGGCTTTTGCCATCTGTGCTTTGGTTGTAGATAAATAAACGAATGTTAATGCAGTTATTGTCAGGTTCGCACACGGCAGTAGAGTCGCCGGGTACAGTGAAGGATTTGAGATCGTGCGAGTGCACTGGGCCCAACAACACGTTCAGGCCATACACAACCATTTGAATAGCCGTACGTCTGAGAGATGCGATTTCCTCGCGTGAGCTCATGTTTTCTTGTACTAGTCGCGCAACACAATCCTCGGGAACATCCCACCTGGGGCACTATCGCCTAGCTGCATCTCGATATCCTGTATTTCTTCTCTAGATTGCCGGAGTATATGCCCCAGACGATCCAAAAAAAGCTTGTAAACTGATAACCGTACCCAGACCCTCTACCAGATATTCGTATTGGAGTTGCTCTTCTCTTGTGCTCACCCGTTATGCTTAGGGGAATGAATATCTACAAATTGTCTATTTACATTATATACTTTTCCCAAATCAGTAGTTAGACCGACTGATTTGAGTGTTTGTGCGGGTGTTTAGCCACCCATGTGCTCTGCTTTTCTGTCTTAAAGATGAAGCAATTTATGATGCAGTACATTCACAGCCTTGAGTGCATCAGACTCATTAATCACACACGAAATATTGATCTCGCTGGCGCCCTGGCTAATCATTTCCAGATTTACACCTGCCTCAGCCAATGTGGTGAACATTTGACCAGCAATACCGATATACTGCTTCATGTGATTTCCCACCAGCGATACGATACACAGGTTTGATGTTACATCCACAGAGCCATATTTGCGAAGTTCTTCTAGTGCTCCAGTGAGTGATCCATCAGGACTCAGGGCATGAATAGCCATTGAGATGTGCACCTCGGATGTGGAAATTAGATCAACCACTAGCCTCCAACGATCTAAAATTCCAAAGACTTGGGCCAAAAATCCATGACTGCCTTTTGTTTTATTCGAGTGGATATTCAAAACGATGATATTGGATTTTGAGGTGACAGCGGTGGGGCCTTTTTTGAGGTTTTTCAATTGAATGAAGGATTTAGAAACCGAAAGTGGAGGATGGATAGGTGTACTCGTGCCATTTTTGCTATCATTTGTGGGGAAAATGATAGTACCATTGCCTTCAGGGTTCATGACATTTTTGATCCGAATAGGAATACGAGCCTTGATTACTTGCTCCATTGTAAATGGGTGAATAACTTCAGATCCATAATAAGTCAACTCTGCAGCTTCCTCAGGGGTGATCTGGTCCAAGAGTCGGGCGGTGGGTACCTTACGAGGATCAGCCGTAAAAATACCATCGACCTCCTTCCAGATCTGAAGTTCATCTGCTTTAAGACCAACGGCAATCAAAGCAGCACAGAAATCAGTATAGCCACGACCCACCGCTTTGATAAGACCACCGTTCAAGAGGCCAAAGAATCCAGTCACCACGGGAACAACGTTCTCGGGGATCTGGGCTAAGCGATCAGCCATAAGTGCTTTAATTTCATCAAATTGGGCCTCGGTACCACTAACAAGTTGACTGAAATCCACATACTCGGCTTCAACACCGTTGCGTCTAAGTACTGCGGTCATGAATACACATGCCAACTTCTCGCCAACACTGAGTACCAGGTCCATTGTGCGGCTTGAAATTTCATTGAGAATCTTTGAAGCATCGAGAATGCGAACACACTGGTCGCATTCTGCGTTGATTGCGTCCAAAACATCATTGTACAACTTATCATCCTTTTCAGATGAGTATTCAGCTTCATTTCGAACAAACTGTTGAGCTGCTTTAATGTGGCCTTCTCTAACACCATCAATCTCTTTTTTAAAATTTCCAGTGCGGCTTAGAGCCGTTTCAGAGGCACGCAAAAGGCACGTGGTGGTACCTTCGGCCTTGATGTTGGTACTACGAGCAGAGCAAACGGCAATCACGCGCGCACCCTTCGAGTACTTTGCAATGATATCTTTAGCGATGACATCTGGTAGTTTCCCTACACTCGTGCCGCCGAACTTTTGCACATAGAGTGGCTGCATGGTGAATGATTGAGTCATGTGTAGAGCATATAGATAGTGGTTACATAAGCTGAGAGATACCTGAGGACATTTAGAGAGCAGATTAAATGCAATCAAATGGCAGCGACAGGAGTATATAAGAAATTTAGCCGTTTCCGGGGCCGTTTCCGGGGTCTTCTTGGGTGGCCTATTTCAGAAAGCTGCTAATTCTCCCGCATTCGTGTTTAGGTGGCATTAAAGGCAGCACTGCGGTTGCTTGAAAGAGGCAAACACCGGCCGCTTTGGATCTTCATCAAATCGGGTAAAAACTGCCCTCCAGTCAGGGAATATTGTCCAAGGTCTGCTACAACTGCGTAAAAAATACTACAGCCGGGAATCGAACCCGGGGTCCGAGCTTGGGAAGCTCATGTGTTACCACTACACTACTGCAGTAACGTAAGCAGGGAACGCGCCAGAACTTTGATATCCTGAATTCAGTGTTTCAAATTGTTTTTACTTTTGCGGTTTGCGGCTTACGTGGAGCGTTTTTGCCGGTTATTTTAACGTTAAAGGTAGTTTAGAGCAATCGAGTATTCTCTGAATTAGTTATAACAGCTATAGCATCTTGTTTTTCGCAATTGGGCATTAGCTTGGCCGCTCAGGATACAGCACTACTGATGCTCTACTACTGCTAAAAAATCACATCACTAACGCTAACTCCCTGAATAAAGTTACTTCGGTGGCTTTTGTGGATATAGCCGGTGCATATGACAACGTCCACCGAGGCACGCTCTGCAAGGCCCTGCAGCACTATAAGGTACCAGAGAAGGCGGTTCGCTGGGCATACCACTTCATGTCAGACCGCAAAGTCACTGTATGCTATGATGGCATCAGGTCCACCTCCTTTGATGTGGTCACCGGCATTCCACAAGGGTCTCCGATCTCTCCCCTGTTGTTCAATGTCACCTTGGGCCCCCTCTATGAGCTCATTGAGGCACATGACTGCCGCATTATTGGCTACGCCGATGACCTCACTATATACCGGCACGCCCATGACCATGAGGCAAACAGTAAACAACTGGCGCTGACCCTTGAGATGGCTCAGAGATGGCTCAAAGACCGCAACTTAAAATTCGATACTGGCGCGAAGTGCCAATTCATGAATTTCAGGCACCCGAGGATGCGAGCAGCAGACCAAAAGCTGGAAACGACCCTCAGACTACCAGATGGCTTCATCAAGCAGCCTGATAAGCTTGTGAAACTGCTAGGAGTGACCTTGGATCCCCAACTGAGCTTTGTGGCCCATAGGAAAGAAGTACTGAGAAAAGCGGCGGCGGCGGCAAGCATAGCGAAATCGTACGCTCACCGCTTCAAAGGTGGCTCACCGGCTACTTTACGCATTATGTTCAC
>JAKTWN010000069.1:0-36202 GCA_030582035.1 Wickerhamiella occidentalis
GGTCACCGTTGGGGTCACGGAGGTATGCCAAATGAGGACGCCAAGTGGCATATTCGGGGTAGCCTTCTACGGTGCGAATACAAACTTGGTCATGTATCCAGTCCTGCCACGATTGGTGCTGTTTAAGCTTCTGGCCCATGGTTTTGAGTCCTCGCTCATCGAGTACCTGCTCCACGACGCCACAACCCCCATCTACGTCGAGCGAGTGCTATTCTTTGGCACATGCGTATGCCTCGATTCGATCGTTCCTCTACGTCCTGACGATCCTGCCGCTTCGGTTCTTTATTTCTATTTATTATTTCCTGTCCAGCGGTAAAATCACAATCAGCCGCCGGGGCGACCTCATCAAGGGCCTCATTTTCCTCATCGGCGTCATGGGCCTCATGAACCTCAATCTGCGGCTAAATGCTTTAGGTGGGTATGAGCAGGTCTATGTACAGGTGCCAGGCAATTGACCAATATTGAATACAGCTGCGATTCGCACAAACACATGTATTCGTGCGTTAATTTGGCGTTTTGTATGACATCTTAGTTTGGCATTCGTATGACATCCCAGTCTGTCATGTTCTGTCATATGTCCCAACCATATGCAGGCTAATCGATCCTCATAGCAAACTGGAACCACAGTGACTTGATGTAAACTACTTCTAGCTTAACCACCTCTACCTCTACCTTAACAACTACGTCAATCTATAAAATATACTCTCCACTCTCCACTCTCCACTCTCCACCCTCCACCCTCCACCCTCTTGACCAACTTTTCAGGCTTACTTTTTAGCTTATTTCACATGGCAACCACAGTGGATAAAATCAAGGCCATCGAGTCCGAGATGGCTCGCACGCAAAAAAACAAAGCCACATCGTTTCATTTGGGCCAGCTCAAGGCCAAACTCGCAAAACTCAAGCGCGAGTTGCTCACACCCTCGAGCGGAGGAGGTGGAGGAGGCATGGGCTTTGATGTTGCTCGTACCGGTGTTGCTAGTGTAGGGTTTATTGGTTTCCCTTCGGTGGGAAAAAGCACACTTTTGAGTACGTTGACTGGAACCCAGAGTGAGGCCGCTGCATATGAGTTTACCACTCTTACCACTGTCCCCGGTATCATTCGTCACCACGGTGCGAAAATCCAGATGCTTGATCTGCCGGGAATTATCGAGGGTGCAAAAGACGGTAAAGGTCGTGGTAAACAGGTTATTGCCGTCGCTCGTACCTGTAACCTCATTTTCATTGTGTTGGACGTCAACAAGCCTCTCCAGCACAAACAGGTCATTGAACGAGAACTCGAAGGGTTCGGTATTCGCATCAACAAGGAGCGCCCTAATATCGTTATGCGTACCAAAGACAGAGGCGGAATCTCCATCACCTCCACTGTCAAGTTGACCCACTTGGACCACGATGAGGTGAGAGCTGTTATGAACGAGTACCGCATCAATTCTGCCGAGATTGCATTTAGATGCGATGCCACAGTGGACGATTTGATCGATGTCCTTGAAGAACAGAACCGTTTTTACGTACCGGTGCTTTATGTGCTCAATAAGATCGACGCCATCTCGATTGAGGAGCTCGATATTCTGGATCGGATCCCCAACGCAGTTCCTATTTCAAGCGAAAACCAGTGGAACCTGGACGAATTGCTCGAGCGCATGTGGGAGAAACTCAATTTGGTGCGCGTGTATACCAAGCCAAGGGGTAAAGAGCCCGATTACACAGAGCCCGTGGTGCTTCGAACAGGTAGGTCCACAGTGCAAGATTTCTGTAACGCGATCCACAAGAGTTTGGTCACTGATTTCAAGCACGCGCACGTGTGGGGGTCGAGTGTGAAGCACCAACCTCAAACGGTAGGTCTGAGCCATGTCCTGCAAGACGAGGATGTTGTGACTATTGTAAAGAAGATTTAATGTCGATACTATGTAGATGAGATCGCTACTGGCCCTAATCACCTGTTGACGCCTGCCTACTGCTACCACGTTCTCGCTAAAATCTTTTTCAGGGTAGGGGTGCATCGAGGTGCAGTGAAAAGTTTTCATAGGTTGCTATAAACCGGGGAATTCAAGTAGTGAGAGGAAAACAAATATCTCCAATGAACTGATAAACTCTTTTCTAATCCAAGCATTTAATTAAACTCTCTTTAGCTGCATCCCTCCCCTCACTCGACGTCACAATTAGGGCTTAGGGCTTCACCCACGCGCCAGTCTGGATAACTTAATACAACCCGCGCCGACTAAAATCTCCACCTCAAAAAATGGTTAACGCTTTGGCCATCGATCAGATTCGTGGCCTTATGGACAAGGTCACGAACGTCCGTAACATGAGTGTTATTGCCCACGTCGATCACGGTAAATCCACTCTTACCGACTCCCTCGTCCAGCGCGCTGGTATTATCTCCGCCGCCAAGGCCGGTGATGCCCGTTTCATGGATACCCGTAAGGATGAGCAGGAGCGTGGTATTACTATCAAGTCCACCGCTATCTCTCTTTACGCCACCCTCAACGACGAGGATGTCGCTGAGATCAAGCAAAAGACCGAGGGCAATGAGTTCCTTGTCAACTTGATTGACTCTCCAGGTCACGTTGACTTCAGTTCCGAAGTTACCGCCGCTCTCCGTGTCACTGACGGTGCCCTTGTTGTCGTCGATACCGTTGACGGTGTCTGCGTCCAGACCGAGACTGTCTTGCGTCAGGCCCTTGGTGAGCGTATTAAGCCCGTTGTTGTTATCAACAAGATCGACCGTGCTCTCCTCGAGTTGCAGATCACCAAGGAGGAGCTTTACCAGTCTTTCTCCCGTACCATTGAGTCCGTCAACGTCGTTATCGCCACCTACTTTGATGAGGCCCTTGGTGACGTCCAGGTTTACCCCCAGGCCGGTACCGTTGCTTTCTCCTCTGCCCTCCAGGGCTGGGGTTTCACTCTCCGCCAGTTTGCCAACCGTTACGCCAAGATGTTTGGTGTCTCCCGTGACAAGTTGATGGCTCGTCTTTGGGGCGACAACTACTTCAACCCCAAGACCAAGAAGTGGACCAAGAACGAGAAGGACGCCGATGGACAGCAGCTCGAGCGTGCCTTTAACATGTTCATCTTGGACCCCATCTACCGTGTCTTTGACTTTGCTTCCAAGGAGAAGAAGGAGGAGCTCTTCAAGCTCTGCGATAAGCTCAGCGTTGACCTCAAGGCCGACGAGAAGGAGCTCTCCGGTAAGCCTTTGCTTAAGGCCGTTATGCGCAAGTTCTTGCCTGCCGCTGACGCTCTTTTGGAGATGATTGTCTTGCACTTGCCCTCCCCCGTCACTGCCCAAAACTACCGTGCCGAGACCCTTTACGAGGGCCCCCACGACGACGCCGCTTTCGCCGGTATCAAGAACTGTGACCCCAAGGCTGAGCTTATGCTTTACGTCTCCAAGATGGTTCCCACCAGTGACAAGGGTCGTTTCTACGCCTTTGGCCGTGTCTTTGCCGGTACCGTCAAGTCTGGTCAAAAGGTCCGCATCCAGGGCCCTAACTACGTCCCCGGTAAGAAGGAGGATCTCTTTGTCAAGAACATTCAGCGTACCGTCCTCATGATGGGCCGTTCCGTTGAGTCTATCGATGACTGCCCCGCCGGTAACATTATCGGTCTCGTTGGTGTCGACCAGTTCATTCTCAAGACCGGTACTTTGACCACCGACCAGAACGCTCACAACATGAAGGTCATGAAGTTCTCTGTCTCTCCTGTCGTCCAGGTCGCTGTCGACGTCAAGAACGCCTCTGACTTGACCAAGTTGGTTGAGGGTCTTAAGCGTCTTTCCAAGTCCGATCCTCTTGTCCAGACCTACTTGTCCGAGTCTGGTGAGCACATTGTTGCCTGCACTGGTGAGCTTCACTTGGAGATCTGTCTTAAGGATCTCGAGGAGGACCACGCCGGTATCCCTCTCCGTGTCTCTCCCCCCGTTGTTTCTTACCGTGAGACCGTTACTGGTACCTCTAGCATGACTGCTTTGTCCAAGTCCCCCAACAAGCACAACCGTATCTACACCATCGCCGAGCCCCTTTCCGAGGAGGTTTGCGTTGCCATTGAGGAGGGTAAGATCAATGCCTCTGATGATATCAAGGCCCGTGCCCGTTTGATGGCTGACGAGTTTGAGTGGGATGTCACTGATGCCCGTAAGATCTGGTGTTTCGGTCCCGACGGTACCGGTCCCAACGTTGTTGTTGATCAGACCAAGGCTGTCCAGTACTTGAGCGAAATCAAGGACTACGTTGTTGCCTCCTTCCAGGTTACCACTCGCGAGGGTCCCATCTTCAACGAGCCCATGCGTGGTGTCCGTATCAACATCATGGATGTCACCATGCACCCTGATGCCATTCACCGTGGTGCCGGTCAGATTACCCCCACCATGAACCGCTCCACCAAGGCTGCCGTTCTTTTGGCTGAGCCCGCCATCCAGGAGCCCATCTTCTTGGTCGAGATCCAGTGTCCCGAGAACGCCGTCGGTGGTATCTACTCCGTCCTCAACAAGAAGCGTGGTCAGGTTGTTTCCGAGATCCAGCGTCCCGGTACCCCCATGTTCTACATCAAGGCTTACCTCCCCGTCAACGAGTCTTTCGGTTTCACTACTGAGCTTCGTCAGGCTACTGGTGGTCAGGCCTTCCCCCAGATGGTCTTTGATCACTGGGAGACTATGGGCGGTGACCCTCTTGACCCTACTTCCAAGCCTGGTGCCATTGTTACCGCTGCCCGTAAGCGTCGCGGTATGAAGGAGGTTGTTCCCCCTTACACTGAGTACTACGATAAGCTTTAAGTAGTTTGATTTAATTAGTAGTTGAAAAGTTGTCTTAATCTTATCTGTCCGAGGCGTCGCACAAGCAATTGTCGCACCCCGGTCGCACGGTTTATAGAATGGGCTGCGGGCCTGGGTACCTGCCATGATGTGGGGACCCGAGAAAACCGAGAGCCCTGATACAGAACGAGTTGAAAGCAGTGATACAGAACGACTCAAAAGCCATGATACAGAACTCTTCAGCGACGCTGGTCAGGATTTCAATGCCTCTGGGCCTACTTATGTTAATTTAAGATTCACACTCGGTTATCTCGTCTTTTTCATCTGTTGCATTGAGGTTGCTTATGCGCAAGTTGGTTCAGCTCCAGCGAAATTATCACTGGATCCACAAAACGCCGCAAATGGAGTCACTGAGATTATGCCAAGATATCTCGAGCCGTGTTATATGCTGTTAATTACAAGATTTATACATTTGGTACTGCCTGGTAGCTTTTTATTCACTCTAGTTGATAAAAAGTTCGCCCAGAAGCACCCACGAGCTGCGCATTTTGCGCTTTTCCCTCTAATGATGTCTACCGCGTCGGCAGTTTTGTGTCTCGTGACACTCTTTTCCCTGCCGGTATATGCACTTTCTAGGGGCTCGTACTTACTACAACGGGTTTACATGTATGTTATCGCTGATTGGGCGTATCTATTTATTGTTCTTGACGTCATTGCGTATGTGTGGGTCGGTGTGCTGCACGCCAAATATGTCTGTGCTGATGAAGAAATGACTGCCCTGTTTCTCGAGCAAGAGGAATTCAAAGGGGTGTTGTATATCGCTGTACGCGTATTCCTGGCTTTGGTAGGGGTCCCACTTGCCGCAGTTCTCGCCCCGATTCGGATCTTGTCTGTACCGATAAAATTGTTTCTCGGGAGTAGACCGACTACGCTGTGTCCTATGAAACAGGCTACAAACGCTATTGAATGGAGCTTCAAAACTTTCCCTTTGAAGGTCTTGGATTCCTGTCAGGATCCCCACTACGAGACCTCAAAGTGTTAGCTTGGCTGGATTGCTTGGCTGGATTGCTAGGCTGGATTGTTCTCAGATAGTCCAAGGAAATACTTAATCTACAACTACTGAACATAGCCTACACCTCTGTCGCCTTCTAAACGCCCCTCGCTCTTTTTATCATCTTGAGCATAATAAAAATCGACATTGGGTTTGATTTGTTTACCCAACAACTCACTCAAGTACTTGTGGAAAGCTTTGTTGTCGGCCTGTTCTACTACATCGGCATTAAGGGGCAGCCCATGGACACTTGAGGTGTGGCCAGGCATGGACCAAGACATGGCCGAGTACCCGCTAGTAAGTGCAGACTGACACTCGATTTCGACATTATACGAGCCGGTCTTGGTGGCGATCTCAGGGTGAAGCGCAATGGCACAGGTAATAGAATCAGGGTGGGTGCTGCCAGGAATACCCACGGATTGATCAAACGCCAAGGCGTCACGGTTAACGTCCTGGAAAAACCGCGAGAGTCCTGTTTCCAATTTAGCAATTGAGTCGCGTTGCTCATCATTGAACAGTGCATCCTTGAGGGTAATGGGATCCCAAGTAACCACCGTGATCTTGGCACCGGAGCCGAACAAAATCTGAGCTGCATCGGGATCAACAAAGAAATTGAACTCGGCAGCAGCAGTCACGTTACCGTGACCATTGTTTGAGCCTCCCATGACGTAGAAACGTTCTACACGAGTAGCGAATCCGGGGTCTTTTTGGATCGCTAGCGCAATGTTGGTGAGAGGGGCAATACAAACGACCTTGAGTTTACCCTCATGCTTTTTGCTTTCCTCAATCAAGGCATCTACACCGTGTTTTTTCTCGACAGGGTACTTTGAGAGATCAGCCCGTAAACCGCCCACACCGTCACCAAACACCTCGGTCGCAGAGTGCCAAACCTTTTTAAGAGGCTTATCAGCACCCACATAGACGGGGATTTGGCCCAACTTGCCGCATGCGTTGAGAGTGAGCTGGGCATTGCGGATCTGGCCCTCAAATCCAATGTTGCCGGCACAAATGGTCACACCAACGAGGTTTGCAGTAGGGTCAAGAGCTCCTTCAAGGATAGCGAGGCAATCGTCGCCTGCTGTATCTGTATCGATAATCAGTGGAGTAGCCATTGAGTGTTATCTATGTTGGGGTAGATTTTTAATTATCTGTTTGTATCCAACCGTCAGGCGACGCTGTACCCAACCGTAAAGCCAGCTCCACCCGTACCCAACCGCCAAACCAGCTCCACCCGCCAGCCAGCTCCACCCCGTACCTCCATGAGCTGCAGGTAATTTTGCATTCTTGGGCAAGGGCCGCTGGTGTCTCACCGGGTTTTAATGAATGCCTTGATGAGTATCTATACATGAAAATCATGTCCTATGAATCCAATCAAATAACAAGTAGGGTGCAACCGTCTCCATTGGTGCCTTTGGTGCCTATCTGATCCCCAAATACGTCAATCAAACTTTCCACTGAAATGACAAATTACCAGACTTTCTAGGCAATTTGAAATCATGCATATGTAGTGAATATAGACAGACCAGAGTAGTCTATCTAACCTCTACCCTGTAAAAACCTCTACCCTGTACAAACCTCTACCCCTGTCCTGAAAATGCCCGCTTGTTGTGCCATATTATGACACTAGAGTGTTTATATTGGGTATGCAGGTTATGCTTAAGCGATGACGGAAAGAATGCTCTCTTAAAACACAGTCTAAAGCAATCAGTTTAGACGCAATGATATCAAAATAGTTGAGTTAGCTTTACTGTGGTACTCGGCCGGTGGCCTTTCAACTCAATTTCGATCCGGTAGCAACTCCGACGATGCACGCAAGAGGAGAATATTCGCCTCCTAAGCAGGTATGCGGCAAGTATCCGAGGTTGATTCACCTTATTTGATTGTATTAAACATCCGATGCTGAACTCTATGCTTTTCTCACTGACCGTTATGTACATGTATGAAACTCCGACGTACATGCATCGGGGTGCATCTACACCCAATTGGGAAGCACGATCCGGATGGTGGGAAGTCGATATAGAACCGCTCCGAAACGCGAGCAACACAGCAATGGGTCGCTCTAGTCTACTAAAACCGGTGATTTATGCTTGGCATACTCATCGCGTTGGAATTTCAGCCCTAATTTAGTTCCCAACCTCAATAAAAATCAGCCAGCTCCCCCACCTTTGAATTTTGCTACACTACCTCCGTTGGAAAACCCGGTAGCTGTCAAGCAAGTACAGACGCGCTGCATGTCTTGGTGAGAGGTAAACAATAGAATAAAGATACTGGTTCTCTTGAAAACGAGATTTAAGTTGTATTCTTGAATGAAGAGTTTGAACAAGCGTTGCTTGCAGCCTTCCTCTCTACCTTATGCATGCAAATATGCATTGTCGGACGTCGGTTACTCACATATGCCTCGTGGATTCAAGACGGAATTGTAATTGCACGGAGAATGGATTAAACAGACCTTTTCATTAATGATTATTGTCATGAGTTCCCATAAATTTGAGGCTGCAGAAGTTTCCCTGGCTCCACAAAACCGCTCATACGATTCAAGCGTCATCCCCTCAGGCACAGCAGCAGGTATTTTATATGCAGACCCTGCATGAATGAGGATCATACCCGTTATAAATATAGTTGGTATGCTCAAATCCTACGGAGTTTAGTTTGGCATGTCAACGACTACAACCACCAAAACAGTACCCATCAGCACACACTCGCGGCTCAACCCCGATGAATTCGGCCCTCTCACCAGCGGTGACTACCTCTATAAACAAAAGCCAAACAACCATGTATTGGAGGAGAGTGATCGCCTTGTGCCGTGGATTGTAATCATCAAGACTTATATCTGTTATGGGATCACGATAATCTTTGGCCATATCCATGATTTTTTTGACAGCATCTTCAACCCCGAGTTCAAGCAATCCATGACTGAATACGACGGATACGCGCCCCTTGCCACAAATTTTGACTCGTTTTACTCGAGACGCCTCAAGGCCCGATTGGGGGACTGCTTTGCTCGTCCCACCGAGGGTGTGCCGGGTCGTATAATTACGGTGTGGGACCGGGAGAGTAGCACTGACCATTTCTTTGGCAAGTTGACTCTGACTGGCGAGAAGATCCGGTGCATTAATCTATCCAGCTACAATTACCTCGGATTCGCTCAGTCTGCGGGTCAGTGTGCCGACTTGGCCCAGGTAGCCTTGGAGCAATCGGGAGTGATTGCCGGTGGTACGCGTTTTGGCGCTGGTACCCTCGATTTACACAATACAGTGGAGAGCATTGTTGCTGATTTTATCGGTAAAGAGGCCGCACTCGTGTTCAACATGGGCTACGCTACTAATGCAAACTTCTTTGCGTCTATTCTCGATAAAGACTGCCTGGTTATCTCAGACGAGCTCAACCATGCTTCTATTCGTACTGGTCTGCGTCTTTCTGGCGCAGTACTCAAGGTTTTCCCCCACAACAACATGGAAAAACTCGAGGAGATTCTCCGAGAAAGCATTTCCCGGGGCCAGCCACGTCGATTTAAGCCTTGGCGGAAAGTGGTGGTAGCAGTCGAGGGCATTTATTCCATGGAAGGAAGCCTCTGCAACCTGCCTGCTCTCATTGAGCTCCGCAATAAGTACAAATTCTATCTTTTTGTTGATGAGGCCCACTCCATTGGGGCATTCGGACCCAACGGCCGTGGAGTCTGCGACTATTTTGGTGTTGATCCTGCCAATGTTGACATTTTGATGGGCACATTTACCAAATCGTTTGGTGCTAATGGCGGTTACGTTGCTGGCTCGCGTGAACTTATTCAGTACCTCAAGCTGGCCAACATTAACCAAATTTATGGTGAGGCCGTAGCTCCTCCCGTTTTGGCTCAGATTCAGTCCTCTATTCTCACAATCATGGGCAAAGTTAACCCCGGCGAAGCTCAAGAGCGCCTTCAAAGACTCGCATTCAACTCTCGGTACCTGAGATTAGGACTTATCAAGATGGGCTTCACCGTCACTGGCCACCTTGATAGCCCCATCATCCCTCTTATGCTTTATATTCCTTCGAATATGCCCTACCTCAGTCGCAGTCTCCTCAAGCGTGGTATTGCTATTGTAGTGGTCGGATACCCAGCAACCCCCATTACTTCGTGTCGTATTCGGCTGTGTATGAGCTCTGCTCTAACTAAAGAAGATTTGGATTATGTTTTACAGACGTTTGAAGAGCTTGCTTCACATGTGAGGTTCTCCAAGCACCTCAGTCCCGATGGCAAGCCGTACCGTCAGAGCTGGAACGAGATTAAGGATACTCTTGTGGATATCGCCAAAGATTCAAGCACATCTATTTCGCCTCCACTATAAGAACATTTTTGTGGGTGTGGCTGCAAAGATTTCCCCATTCGGTGAAACTGGCGACATTTCCGGGTACCACCGACTCTCTCCACCTCCCCTATATTTATCTCGCGCATTCGTTTATTTAATAATCTGCAAACTTATAGAATTGCAGGTGAATTTCAATATCTATAAACTAAACAACAAACTCCTCTCTGCTCCCCTAAATGACAATATTCCTTGTCTCAATATGGTGATAGTTTCAACTATTTCTCCATATGCGGTGCCTCATGATTGCCTTCATCTCGCGTGCCTGCGCATGACCTCCTTGCAGCACTTGCAGCCATGATGCATACCACTGTGCAGCCTTCATGCAGTACAGTCCAGAAAGTACGCGCGCCTGGCCATTGGTTAAAGTGATTCTGAGTTTAAATTGCTTATCAGTCGGTGATATTATAAAAGCCTTGGTCAAGCACTCACATAGTAGCTGCGCGTAATGACCTTTTGCATGGCCTCACAGATCCAGCCAAATCCGCGGCAGGCCAGGAATATCCTAAACTGGTACCTAGACTAAAGAGGAAATTAATAGAGCATGGGTATATTATGCCCTCCATTCCCATCACTCGATCATGGTTGTCTACTCATCCCTTTGTGTGCTATCAAGTCTCATAATCGGTACCGTCGGTGCCCAGGTCGCCCCCAACAACGACCAGCCCTACGCTCACACTCACGATTATGACTTTGACGATGAGGACTTGTACTACAATGATATCCTGCTGGAAGATGAAGCGCTTGAGGATGCGAGTGAGGTTGCAGATGAGGTTACTCAATGGACCACTGTTCAACTCGCTACCACTGTCACCCCTTCCCAGACACACACAGAGCATACAACTGTCTACTATACTCCTACTGATGCGCGTGTACCTGATCCTTCTACCGCTGCTGCTTCTCAACCCCTCCCCAATCCCCATCGACAGGTACCTGTTCCCCCTAAGAATGCTCCTGTAAAAGCTGCTCCTGCTCCTGCGCCAGTTCAAGCTCCTGCTAGACCTATTAAAGCCCAGGCTCCTCTCCCGGCCTCCTCGACTGTCCCCAAGACCAGGGGTGTCATGCGCCAGAACAAGGACAAGATCTTCGCCACCGGTACTCTCGCCAATACTCCTACTCCTTCCCCTCACAATATTCGCCAAGTTGTTATTACCAGGCCCGCTAACCCCCCTCACATTGCCAAAGCTAAGCTTCCAGTAACCGTCACTACTACTGTTATGGCCGGCGGACCCGAGGATATCGAGGCTGCACATGCTATCAACTTGAGGCGCGCCAAGGAGCGTGCCATCCCCAACCCTCACCGTCCTGTCAATGTACGCGCCAAAGATTTCAAGCTCACGCCTGTGAAGTTCGCTGCTGATAATTCTGCTCAAGATGATTCCACTCAGGACGATTCCACACAAGACGACTCTTCCCAAGACGACTCCTCTCAGGATTCCTCTCAGGATACCTCTGCTCAAGATGATTCTTCTAGCCCTGCCACAAGTGATCCCAATCAAGATGCTATCGATAACCAGTATGGCTGCGACACCGGCCAAGCTATTGCTGAGGCGGTTGGCAACAATGGAGCTTCAAGTACTGGCGCTGATGGTACTCTTAGCGATGGCTCTGATTCTGGCTCTGATTCCGGTTCTTCTCCCTGCTCCTCTTCATCTACTCCCCCTGCTTGCCCTTCACCTGACCCCACTCCCGACTGTCCTGTTGAAGATGATACTCCTGACTGCCCTGTTGAAGACGATACTCCTGATTGCCCTGTTGAGGACGATACCCCCGACGACTGCCCTGTGGAAGATGACACCAGCGACGACTGCCCTGTGAAAGATGATACCCCTGACTGCCCCGTTGAAGATGATACTCCTGATTGTGCTCCTCCTCCTGTTAAGGATACTTGTGGTTGTGGTGGTCCTACAATGCTTGATGTTGGTAGCGGCGGCTGCTGCAATTTTGAGCACCAGTACGGCGACGATGCTATGGACTTTATTCTCGATACCAAGGACCATGTGCGCGACAGACTGTCTTGCGCCAAGGACGGTACCAAAGCAGCTCTCAGTCACCTCCGCCCCCACCATATCCATGAGCGTATCCACCAGGTTCTGCACGATAAACGCCCTGAAAAGTCGGACCAGCACTATGCCTTGCACGATAACAAGGGCCACGTATCTCGTCAACGCCAGTATGCTACTTATGAGCGCCACAGAGAACTCAAACAAGCTAAGCGGGACCGTGCCATTAAAGCTGCCGCTTGTGATCCTTGCGCTGGACCTGTCGAGGAAGATGAGTGTGACCCTGCTCCCAAGCTTCTCCGTACCCGTTACCAAAAGCCCAGAAAAGCCGTCTGCAATGTTTGCCAAGCTCCTGCTCCTCCTGTAAGAGCCAAGAAGGATACCTGCGGATGTAGTGCTCCCCCTCCTGTGAGAGCCAAGAAGGATACCTGCGGATGTAGTGCTCCCCCTCCTGTTAGAGCCAAGAAAGATACTTGTGGATATAGCGCTCCCCCTCCCGCTAAGGCCAAGAAGGATACTTGTGGCTGCTCTGCACCTGCCGCCAAGGCCAAGAAGGATTTATGCTCTCCCCCACCCGTTGCTCTTCCTCCTCCTGCTAAAGCCGCTAAGAAGGATACTTGCCCTGCTCCTCCCCAAAAGTCCAAAAAAGACTCCTGCAACCTTTGTAACCCTCCTCAAAAGGCCAAGAAGGATACCTGTGCGGCTCCTCCTCAAAAAGCCGTTAGACCCAAAAAGGCTGCCAAGAAGGATACCTGCGGCTGCGCTCCTCCTCCTCCTCCTCTTGTCAAAGATACTTGTGGCTGTGCTCCTCCACCTGTCAAGGACACTTGTGCTCCCCCTCCTGTCAAGGACACTTGTGGTTGCGCTCCCCCTCCTGTCAAGGATACTTGTGGCTGCGGTGGTCCTACAATGCTCGATGTTGGTGGCGGGTGCAATTTCGAGCACCAGTACGGTGACGATACTATGGACTTTATCCTCGACACAAAGGATCATGTGCGTGGATGGTGGGGTAATACCAAGCTGCGGACCAAGCAGTTTTTGAGCCATGCCAGTCCTGGCCACATTCATTCCCGTATCAGCCAATTACTGCACGATAAACGTCCCGTGGTTAGCGACCAGCACTTGGATCTCCATGATCGCAAGGGCCGCGCTCCAAGCCGTCGTGATAGAGGCTGTGGCTGCTAAAGAGCCGAGTTTGAAGGCTTGTTTATTTAATTTCGAGTGACTTTGCACTCTGTATATAGACTTTGTTGATCTAATGTTTTTCTATAATTTGAGGCTGGGGGACCAAAGCTTTGGGCTTTGCTTTAAAGGGCTTTCTTTAACCGAAGAAACCCAGGGCAAGACGATTCGTACATAGGGATGTTCTTGATATAAAGGTCTTGAACATCAATATCGCCATACAAGAAAGCACTGGTAACGTCGAGCTGATGGATGCTATATCCCAGTTGACATCCAATCGCTAGGACCAAGGTATATCCAACGTGTAGTGACGACTCAGACAGTGCAATAACCGTCATGGGTTAGGGTACTCTCACGTGATGTGGAGCTGGTGGGTCTGTCAGTGCGGGTACTGCCTACTAAGGTGAGGATAATCATCAGGTCTGTTACACACCAGAATTGGAAGCGGAAAGGACAGAGGGGAAAGGAGCCAGTGTAAGAAGAGGTCAGACGAGGAAAAAGTTCCAGGAGAAGGAAGTGTGGGAACATATTCGTTAGTGAGAGCATGGTGAGCGCGTTTGAGATTGAGGAATGAAACATAACGATGAGAAGTACAAGGAAATGGAGTAGTGAGAACCATGGGAGAAGCAAGGCAGTGGCGGAAAGCCATGGAGATAGACTGGCCAAAGGAAAAGTCGCGTGGACGAGCGCGTGTTGAACGGGTCCCTTTAAGAAACATATGATACCAGAAGGATCCAGCGGGGATGAGTGGGTCACAAAAAAGTTCGGAACATGGTCAAAGGTATGTCGCGGTAAAACCAGACAATCTTTGGAGTGCAGAGCCCAAACTCTCAGTTGGCAAAAACATATGGCTCTTAATCTTTGAGATGAAATGTGAGTTGTTCAGTTATAGATCTATGAACTTGGATGTGTTTATGGCCCAAGGTGCAGCATAAGGTTAGGGTTCCTAGATTCATCTCACCAATCTTTTATATTTAAGGTTGTCCAACATGTTAAAAGACTGACCTTCACTCCATGGAAAGAGAGTTTAAGCATCCGCAAGTGATGATTGCCACCCCTCCTAGCGATTGTCATTCGTCTCCAAGCAAAGTAGGTACTACCAAACACCCCAATGCTGCTATTCCTGCAGGTAATCGTATGCCTGTGGAGCTCTTGGCCAAAATCTGGGGGTACGTACCAAACAAGTCCTTTGTGGATGCCTGTAATCTCGCTCTTGTGAATGAAGCTTTCTACGGGTACTTTGCTACGCGTGAATTATGGCTAAAGCTTGTTGATACCCAGCGTTATCGCGGGTTTTGGGGGCAATTATTCTCAAGCAGCATTATCCAGAGGCGTCATTTTCTTTTTCAGAGCGGAATAAAGCACAACATCTGGAACAGTGTAGAGCTGAATAGATGGTACCATGAGTTGTTTACGGCTGGTGGGATTATTCGAGATAGGCAGGAGCTCGAGCTTCCACCTGAGGTTTGGCGTCATCGCCAACTGCTTGAGCTTGTGCTGCAATTCGTAAACGTCAAGGCTGCCCCCTCGATGAAGGATTTCAGGCCATATGCCAAAGACAAAATCATTGTCTTGCTCTTTATTGAAAGAATGCCCGTCGTGGACTGTCTCGAATACGTTTCCAGCGAGCTGATGGCAGACAAAGAGGTTGTGCTGAAAGCTGTCACCCTTTTCCATCAGGCGATCAGTTTTTGTCATAGCTCGCTACTCAATGATCGTGAATTTATCAAGAGAGCGGTCGCTGCAAATGGGCACTGTATACAATTCCTGGGGGACTATCGTGAAGATTTTGAGCTGATTATTATTGCCTCTAGAGCATCACCAGTTATACTATTGTGTGCCAGAGGACAGGCACTGAAGGATATCATGAGGATTGGCGAATCTTGGGAAAAGAGTTGGCACCCCAAGAGGGGACAGAGTGCAGACTTTGTGGGAATATACGACAAGAGGAAACTTCCAAGGAGCTAGTTAGAACTCAATATATTCAGGTTAGTCGTAGTAACTAGGGCTAGAGACCGTGCTAACTGACACTCCTCGCTTATGCACCTCGCCACACCCCGCCACCTCAATTTCACTTTAGGGGGGAAAAAAAATATTACCTAACCTCCAAAGAAAAAAAGGATTCACATTCTCATGAGTGAACTCGAACAAGTCTTGAGCTCGAGGATATCTGATCTTCTTGTTCCTAATGAGAAGCTCACCAAGAATTCTCTTGCACAGGTCAAAACAGCTCTCGATCCTATTGCCAAAGACTACTCCATCTTTGATGCGGTACATGTAGATGGTCTAGACGCCGAGCAAGTTTGGGCCCAGGCTCAGATGATTGTCGATGGTGCTATTGATAAACTGTTTGATAAATTAAGCGAGCTCGGTGGCGTTAGTGATGCCGAAGCGGGCGACTCTGAGGAGCTCGACAGTGAGGACAGCGAGCAAAATGAGCTCGACAGTGAGATGGACAGCGAGGAACAAAGCCAAGATGAGCTTGAAATGCATGATGATTTCCAAGAGGAAGATTTTGAAGGGTTTGACGAGGCCCCGCAAGCTAATGACCAAGAACAAGGCGATGACGATTCTGACACCTCTTTGGTCGATGAACCGGATCGCACGGGCCTTAATACCGGTTTATTCAATCTCCAAGAGTTCCAGGAACAAGTTCTTGCCATGGAGAACGATGATGAAGACGACGGAGAAGAAGTCGATTACTTCAACCAGGTCCCCGAAAGCGACGATGAGCAAGACGGGGATCTCAAATACCAGGATTTCTTCGCGCCACCCAAAAAGAAGGCCAAGATAACCAAAAAAGACAAGCAAGCGTTTGTGGAGGATGAGCAAGTGGAGGAGGCGTTTGACTCTGCTCGCAAGGACTTATTTGAGGATGAGGACGATTTTGACGAGGACGAGATGCTACAAGGCGAGAACCTGTCGAAATTTGAACGCCAACAGCTTGAGCTTCAGAAGCAAATCGAACAACTAGAAGAGGAGAACGTTGGTGAAAAGTTTTGGGCCGTCAAGGGTGAGGTGCAGGCCTCTCAGCGTCCCCAGGATTCACTGGTCAACACCGAAATCGAGTTTGAACGTAACGCCAAGCCCGCCCCAGTCATCACGCAGCAAGTCACCGATGATCTCGAAGATATGATCAGGGAGAGGATCAAGAAGCAGCAGTTTGACGACATTCCCCGCCGCATTGAGGGCGTTCAGCACAAATCTACTCGTGAATTAGCCGAGCTTAGCGAGCGGAAATCTGAGAAAAGCCTCGCCGAGGAGTACGAAGACGAGCAGATGCGTCAAGAGAACCCCGAGTACTACGCTTCCAAGGACAATGCTCAGCTTGAGGGGGCTCATAAAGAGATCAAAGAGCTTTATTCTCAGCTTTCCCGCAAGCTTGATGCTCTATCCTCATGGCACTTCACTCCCAAAGCCCCCAAGCCAAGTCTCGCAATCGTCGCCGATACCGCTGCTATCTCTATGGAAGAGGCTCAGCCTACTGCCATGTCCACGTCTTCGATGCTCGCACCCCAAGAAATCTACCAGGCTGGATCCAAGAATAAGGGTGAGGTTGTGGGTCGCGATAACCTGCCTGTTTCTCGTGATGAGATGAGCACTGAAGACAAGCACAAGGCCCGCCGTAAGGCCAAGGCAAAGAAGGCCAAGGAGATGCAAAAGAAGGAGCAAATCAAGGAGCAAACAGCCAAACAAACAAAGTCTACCTCGCAGCCCAAGAAGGATTCCAAGGAGAAGATGTTTGAGACCCTCAAGAAAGGTAATGTTACTTATGTTGACAAGCGTGGCGAGAAGCGTGATATGAAGGGTAATGTTATCAAGGAAAGTGAAAAGCGGAGTAGTCATATGAAGCTGTGATAATTTATTGGGTACGCGTAGTACTAGTTGCATCTATAGTTGTATTTAGTGTAATTTACTAATTGTGCATTATGGTGTCAAAGATGTTGGCCATTAGAAGCTTTGGCCTCGAGACTGACGAAGATGGTCTGTGAACGGGTGTACCAAAGTGAATCGCAGATCAAGAGTCATCTGTTGTCAAGAGTTTGCCTTTTAGGGTTTACACCGACCTACTAGCTTGATGGAACCATTTCTACACGCCGTGTACAGCTGGAGGAAGTTTGATTTATGCCTGAATATTAAGTCCCATCAATCAATTAGTATCTTTTATCGCTCCTCACGCCTGCCTGGGTTATTTAATTCGCACCATTTTGATCTTGCACATTCGAGCTTGTATGGTTGGTTTCAGTGCAAATTTCATACGTTTACTTGAAAATGAGCTGTTGTTTTGTAAGTTACCGGCCACACTACTCAACTAGAGCCAGATGAACACCACCAAATGACTGGCCTCGGCGGCATCATGACGCTACAACGTATAACCCGTGGTCATTGCTTGAAACCAAACTCAAGCTTTATTGTGCCCCGCTCAAACGTATTGACAAACTTGATATCAGCCCATTTCGATTTATCCCATGGCTTATCGATAATATTAAAGACGAGGTTGGGGTAATTCGGGGCTTTAAACACGATATTGGCCGTCCCATCCTGCTGCCGTTGAATGTCATATCGAGGAGTATCGCTCGATGCCATTTCCCGATAAACTATGGTGAACCGGTACCCCTTGACGCTAGTGTTTAGCCATGGCTCGTTGTGTACAATTGCGTGTTTATCTTGATACTGTGGTGCCTGGCCGATGATTGCGCGCGCAGCGTATTTTGGGTCTGCTGTTCCAGAATCAAAGAGCAGCTCGTTTTCAGGCAAATCCGACTTGATCTGCTCTACGGGATCAAAGTGGTAGTTGTCGAGTTGCAGCTCGTAATGGTCATTTGCGGGCTTAAGCCGCTCATACAAATGAGTTAGTTGGAGGTACGCGCACCTGGATTGGACCAGGTAAAGTAGGTGGTCCCAGTATTGCTGGTTGTGATGGCTGTAGATGCCCTGAAGCTGCTGCTCTAATTGACTGAGATCCGAGAACTTGAGGCCGTCGATAATCTGATCAACATCATGGGATACCAGACTCACTGCTGCGCTATTACGGGTCCCGATCTTGTACGAGTCTCCCTGGTGGGTCAAAGGGTTTCTGAGGTGGTGGGTCGAAATGCGCAGCTGAGTATACACCAAGCACCAATGCCACCAGACTTGATGGCTCTGCATATTTTCGAGCTTTCTAATTGTGTTGATGGACTGAGCAAGCGTTTCAAGGTGCTGCTGGGGCACCGAGTCAATCACCGAAATGGGGTGGTGCAAATGCCTAATTTTATCGACATTTTCTATTGGCTCCCGAAGGACTAGTGGCACTAATAACTTTTCTAGGTACGTGGGGGAGCTATTGAGGTGATTTCTAACTGCTCGTTGTAGTAGTTGATCCATCAAACCCTTCAAACTCGTTGTCTATTTGCAAGGCAAGAGTATCGTCCAGGCAAGTGAGGCTGTTTACGTCATTAGTCTTTAGATCAAATGTAGCAAACCGATACCGGAGCAGAACCTGGGGGTGGTGGTTGAGTTTGTCTGCGTGAGGAGCGACCCTAGCGATGAATTGAGCGGCTGCTGTGTGGGTTTTGAACTTGAAGCGTTTCTGGATATGACCTGTTTGGGTGATTTTCCAAGCTCGCTCGAGGGCTCTGGGGGTGTAAGCCATGGGGGGAGGGGTAAAGAGACCCAGAGGTGGAGAGGTTGAGCTGGGAGAGAAACTGGAGATGCTGGAGATTCTCAAAATGCGATAGCTGGTGTAGTGATAGTGTAGTCGCTCAACGCTCCACGACCCTCCACCTGAAACCTCGCACAAGTTGTCTCCAGAACGTACTTACACAACCTTACGCTCCAGCTGCTTCAATTTGATCCTTCTCCCCCTCTAACCAACCAATTAACTATCTAGTCTCTACTCTCATCTGTAACCTCACCCTCTCACCACCACCCCCCTTGCTTATCACGGGAACGTGCTTACCTCACCACATGCCAGACACGCTATACATAGCGGATATAGACCCGTTGGTAGATGAATCTGAGGTCCTAAAGGCGATTGGTATTCCAGAAAGCACTGTCAAACTAGTGCGCGACCCCCTGGGGCGGGGCCAGGCCCACGCGTACGTGACGCTGCCCGAGGGTACCGCGCCGCCCACGCCACCTGTGTTTATTGGTAGCAGCATGTGCCGCGTGCTGAGAATTGAGGCAAACAAGTTCGAGCGGCCTGGAAAAGCCAGCGGCGAGGGCATCTTTATCAAGAACCTCGAGCCCGAGGTGACCGCTAAGCAGCTGTACGAGAAGTTTAATAAATTCGGCGAAATCGTCGCCCTGCGCATCGCTTTCGACCAGTTTGGCCACAGCAGGGGCTTTGCGTACGCAACTTTTACCACCAAGAGCGCCGCCAACGATGCAATTGCACAAATGAATGGCCAAGAGCACTGGGGCCGCAAGCTGTATGTGGGCCTAAATCTGCCACGTCGTGACCGCGTGTACAAGTACGAGGAGTCTAAGCCCGAGTTTACCAACCTGTTTGTCAAGGGTATTGGGCAGCAAACCAAGGAGCAGGAGTTTTTTGACTTTTTCACCGCGATCGGGCCCATCGACAGCTATTCGATGCCCATTGACGAGTACGGGGCGCCGCGGGGGTTTGGGTTTGTCAACTACAAAAACCATGATGATGCCATCAAGGCCGTCACCATGCTCAACAACACAAAGTTGGGGGACCGGGTGATTCACGTATCGCGGGCCCAGCAGCGGGAAAAGCCCCAAAAGCAGCAGGATACGCCCAATCTATACATTAGAAACCTGGACGCGAGCGTGAACGACGAGATCCTTGCCCAGGAGTTTCTCAAATTCGGGCCCATTGCCTCGGCAAAAGTCATGATGGACGAGCACGGCAAGTCCCGCGAGTTTGGATTTGTATGTTTCCAGGATCCGGCCGCCGCTGATGAAGCAATCAAGCAAATGCATGGCGCCCAGGTGTGGGGAAACACCCTCTATGTGGCCCTTGCTCACCGCAAAGGTCGCCCCTGGTTCCGCCAGCAAATGGCCCCCATGGTCCAGTATGGCATGCACCCGACTGGAATGCCCATGTATATGCCTATGATGATGCCTATGCCCATGTACCCTTATTATGGTGAAGTAACGCCCCCACACCCAGGCCCCCCGGCGGGTCTGCAAGGAATCCCAGCAGGTCCTCCAGCTGCAATTGCAAAACCCCGTCGTCAGCAGGATTACGGTTCAAGTATCGCGGCTGCCGTAGCGTCGGCCGAGGACGCTCAGGCCGAAAAGGAGGTGATTGGCGAAGCGCTCTACCCCAAAGTCTCCAAGCACCCCTCGGTGGAGACTGACCAGTTGGCACAACAAATAACTGGTATCTTGCTCGAAGAGTCCAAGGATGATCTGCTGGTATGGGTCGACCACGATGAGGTGCTAAACAAGAAAATCAAGCAAGCAGTAGATGCTTATGAGAAATACTATGGCGACAAGTAGAACAATTGATGATGATGATGATTGAGGCGTCGGGCTCCAATTATATGGCTTCAATTTTAGAGCCAATGGCTTCAGCTGAGTCTAGCAGGGACTCCCGCTCTAGTCTAGCTCTTGGTCCAGCTCTACGCCAGCTGACTCCAGCTCTATTCCCAGCTCTGCACCTCAGGCTTTAGTTTTAAATCTTGGCCTCAAATACCAAAATTGGCCGTTATTTAAATCTATCTTTATATAGGTTAACCCTTTACCCCCCTATAATACCCCTTTGTTTACCGGTTGTGTTTACCAGCTTTTACAGTGACACAAGTTAAGCAAGAGTTTGAGGGGGAGTTTGAGGGGGAGTCTCCTGATCCGAGAGTTCGGATGCTTGTGCGGTTGGGTGGAGTCGAGGTAAAGAGTGAGAGTGAGAGTGAGAGTGGCAGTGGGAGTAGTAGTGGGAGTGAGAGTGATAGTGGGGATAGTGACAGCTCTAATTCTAGCTCCGGCTCTAATTCCAGCTCCAGCTCTGACTCCAACTCCAGCTCCAGCTCTAACCCTCGCTCCAGCTCTGGCCCTCGCTCCAGCTCTAACCCTCACTCTGGCAGATCTCCACCATCTCCACCGTTGCCCCCCTCAAAATACCGAAAACTCGCCCAAGTCGCCCACAGAGTCCCAGTCTCCCGAAGCGGTGAACGCCCCGCCAAAGACTTTGAGCGGTTCACCTGGGGCCGCAGCATCAGGACGTTTCTCTGGATCCACGTGCTACGCAACACCCCATCCACCCTAATTGCACAGTTTTATGACGGCGTCTTATCTCCCGCTCAAATTAATATCCGACTAAAGCAGCGGATTAGAGACCACAAAAAAGAGCTCGTACACGTGAACTCCAAAGTGGTAACGCAGCGAGTTTACGACGACACCTCAGAAGGGCGCCATATCAGAGCGTTCCAATTGTACTATATCCCCAGCAATCAGGGCAAGGACCTCCAATTTTGGATCGCAGACAAGCACTCAGAGTACATTTCCATTGACCGAGATGAGCGGCTAAGTGATGAGCTGGTGATGGGGGTTCTCGATGATCTGACCCTGCAGGGTATTTCTGCACGCCGCATTGCCGAGCTTTTTCAGGTTAACGGGTTTTACCACAAGCTGTTTGGCGCATTTCAATCGGACCCAGTGCCCATTCCTCGGCCAGTGCTCAAGCACCTCAAGCGGCTCTACCGCAGACAGGAATCCGGCTACGAGTCGCTGCTCCAAGCATGCATTGACGAATTGATCCAGCATGCTCCAACGCCCGAAATTGGCTACCAGTTGCTTGATTATGCACAACGCAACAACATCAAGAGCTCAGGCGGCAGGTACCTCACTGCGGGAATCAACTGGTACAAAACATGGAAAATGGTGTGGGATTCGATTAATGAATACGAAAAGAATCAATTGCGGCAAGTTGAAACGCTTGTTTCGGCAGCCAAGGCTAAGGCAGGGTCCAGAGTGTAGCCGTTTGTGGGCCCGAGTTATGTATCTTATTTATTGTTGGAAACGCTTTATACAGCCATTTTGTTTGAGCTGACTTGTGCTGTATTCCTCGAGCCTCCTTACCCCACCCACCCACTATCTCCCACTATCAGCCACTATCTCCCTCAACCCAACGTTATCCTGCACGATTATGCATTCTGGCCCGAGGCATACATGAGGAGTTATATAAACCGCGTGGCCACTTAATAGCCGCTTAATGTCGAGCTCATCACTAGAGAAGCAGCGCCCCATTACAAGTGATGGCAGCGTCGATGGCGAAATCCACGAGGTGGTGGATGCGGCTGTGGACGATATGGCTGCGAAATACGCAAACGTTCACATTGAGCTAACGCCCGAGCTCGATCGTAGAGTCCGTCGCAAGGCTGACCTCTACGTGTGCTCAATGATGTGCTTTGTGACAATGATCCAGTTTATGGACAAAGTGTCCAACGGCTCAGCAGCAGTCATGGGCCTCCGCACAGATCTTGATATGCACGGCAAGATGTATAGTTGGGTAGGTTCCGCCCTATACCTCGGTTATATGGTCTTTGAGCTGCCCGTCTCCCTCTCGCTCCAGAAATTCCCCCTGGCGAAAATGACCTCGGGGTACATTGTGGTATGGGGCATAGTGCTCGCGTGCGCTGCGGCGTCGCAAAACTACGCTGGGTTTGTAACAACCAGAACTCTTTTGGGTGCTCTAGAGGGTGCAATCAACCCCAGTTTTCTTATCTTGACCTCGCAATGGTGGAAGGTCGACGAACAGTTTAGTCGCATCTGTTTATGGTACGCATGGAACGGGGCAGGGACGCTATTTGGTAGTGCCATCGCTTATGGTCTGGTAGAGAATGCGCATAGCTACTCGCTTGCTCCGTGGAGAATTTTGTTTTTGATTTTGGGATGCATCACCATCGTTACCGGAATCGCGTTTTGGTTTATCATCCCCGATAGCCCTGCTACCGCGTGGTTCTTTACTGAGGAGGAAAAAGCCGCACATGTGGAACGCATTCGAGGCAACAAGACCGGCTACGGAAGCCACAAGATCAAGTGGGACCAGGTCAAGGAAGTGTTTCTGGATATCAGGACGTACCTGCACTTTGCTGTTGTTTTTGCATTTGATGTTCCCAACGGTGGTGTCACTAATTTCCAGGCTATTTTGTTTAATGGTATGGGCTTTGATACCAAAGACACCCTGAAGCTGGGGATGGGCAACGGTGCTGTGGAGCTCGTCGGGTGTACGCTCACGGCCATCTGTTCCATGTACTTTTTCCGCAACTGGAGAATGGTGTATGCTGATTTCTGTGGCGCCATCTGCTTGCTGTGTCTCTGTTTGTTGGCCTGGGCCCCCACCAACTCGGGTAAAATGGCGGGCCTGATGCTGTGGTACTGGGCAGGTCCCGTTTCGTATTTTGCAGTCCTCTCGTGCATCAGCAGCAATGTTGCCGGATCTACAAAGAAATCTGTCTCCACGGCAGTAATTCTAGTGGGCTTTTGTGTGGGCAACCTCGTGGGGCCCCAAACCTTCAAGGCAAGCGAGGAGCCAGGATACGCAAGTGCTAAGCTCGCAATGGCAGTCTGTGGTGCTATTCAATTTGTTTTATTATTACTACTGACGTGGGTCAATTGGCGTGAAAACAAGCGTCGTGATAGGGCAAATAAGAAACTGCCTTCTCACTTCGTAAACAGTGAATTTGCTGATTTAACGGATATGCAGAACCCAGAGTTTAGGTATGCTTTGTAGGGGTGGGTGTAGGACTTGCGCAGTGGAAACCCACGCTCAATTGAGCCCTATTGAGTGACTGAATGCAATTGTCTGAACATCACGCCTATCGCGCTTCTACGCTGTCTAATGATTCATTAAACTATCTAATTATACAAACAATTCATGTAATCTGCTACAATGTGCGAGCCATCACAGAGCACCAGCACAGCACCAGCACAGCGCCACGCCAACGCCACGCCAACGCCACTACAACCGCTACCGCCGCCACCACCACCACCACCACCACTACCAAGCCATGCCAAAAGATACTAAAAAAGACAGACGTCGCGCCGATTTGGCCATTCCTTATGTCCATACGCCCGAAGCCATCCAGGAGAAAAATGTTGCCGGCACTTTTGCTACTACGTTGCCTATCGCGGCCATCTTTCTTCGCTCAAGAGTCATGTCGTGGGTTGCGTTTTTCATTGCGCTACAGACTGCTCTTAATGCCCCCTCTGAACGTGCAAGTGAGGAGATGGCTCCCGCTTGGATGAGCGCTTCTACGGCTCTGATTGGTCTCGGGTCCTCGTACCTCGAGTTTATCACTGGCCGTCCTGGTCCTCGTCCCAAGAAGGGTGATGCGAGCACAGAGACAGTGGAGACCATTGTCGAGACCATTGCTACGATTGTAGAGACTGCCAGCGTGTAGATGGATCGCTGGTTGGATTGCAGGGCAGCCTGGGCAGCTTGCCTGGTGATCTCCTAGTTAACTTATGTACATTAAATGTTTGGACTGTGAGCGTCAGTGCTGGTCAGTGGTAAGAGCTGGTCAGAGCTATTTCTCTCTCCCCGTCTACTCCCTCAACTCATTCAAAACACTATTTAGCGTCTTGCGTTCAGCTTCACTGGCAACCCCTGAGCCAGCCCACCTCACCTTGCAGTCTTTATCAACCACATAAAGGTACCCACCTAGGTTGTTTCCAGCCCAAATGGTCTGGCGAAGGGCAAAAGTGACGCCAATCCGGCAGATTATATAGTTGTGCCATGGCCCCAGCAGCGTCTTCCTGATGCCCCCCATGAACCACTTGACCAGCTTGAGGTTCAGCCAGCTGGTGGGCGTGTTGACGTCCAAAAGCCGGACGCCAGCCTGCTCGAAATCGAGGCCCTCGGTAAAAGTCGAGACCTGCTTGAACCCTATTTGGGACGAAAACACCCGCACAATCGTCGTCTTGCCGCCCAAAAACTCCATTGTGCCCGTCTCGCGTTTATCGAGAGTGATGCCCCTAAAGTTGGGCATGTACTTGCTGGCGGAAGCGGGCCAACACCCCGCAGGACTGGTGAAAAATTTACCTCCCGTGTCACGGAAATCGTAGATTGATTGGTACGAAGATTTAGAAAACTCCTGTTTGAGCTCCTCGCGGCGTTCGCGGTTCTTTTCGAGGTCGAGGAAATCGGCCCTGCGTTGCTTCAAGGAGCGATTATCGATCCCCGAGTTGGAGCTCGGCGTTTGTTTTTCCGATACACCGATCGGGTTTATAAGTTTAGCGATAGCACTTGGCTTTTCTGCCTTGAAAGCGTAAAATCTACGAAATGCCAAAGACATGGTAGAGTATGGCGGAGGGGGTGTTAGGGGGGGTAGAGGTACAGGCAGGTGTGAAAAAGGACCAAGAAACCTACATAGAGTCGATATTTTAGTCGATATTCCAGCTGGCTACTCTATTGTATTCTTGTTTGTTTAATTCAGCTTCTACCTGGCAATCTAGTTGTAGTCAACTTTTATCCAACTCTGCCCTTACCCTTACCCACAAAAAAAAGAAAACTATATAAACCCCCAGCGACTCCCAATTCAGCGATCAAAAACCGAGGGAGCATTTGCCACGACAGTCCCGGCATCCAAGAGCTGATCTGTTGCCATAGCTTGTTGCTCAGCACCCGAGAAGAAAGGTCCTAACAATTAGGAAGTTTGGAGTCTTATGGCTTGCAGACGTCACTGGAAGGAAACATTTTAGTATAGATAGTACAAGTAGTTGTAACTCAGGCTAATGAAACGAGTTTAGGAAGCAAAGTACACGAGAAGGAGGATTCATGAAACCTTTTGTGACAATTTCTGGGTTTTGTTCTGGGGGTTTTTTTTTTTTTTTTGTCCTCCAGCCAATCGATCCGCAATGAATCGCGTGACTATCCATGACCTTTCATTGAACTATACTCGTTCCCTTGCGGGTCCGTCCTGTTTGTTTGTCCTGCCTCTACACACACCTCGTGATGGACCCGCTGCTGGAAAAGTTCGGATTGAAAGGTTTCCGGCACCCCCAGGACCTGATTGTGGCTGCAGCACAAGAAAACAAAGATCTATTTGTGCTTTTGCCCACCGGTCACGGTAAATCCCTTACATTTCAGTACCCAGCTTTGGGCGCCAGCTCCGGCTGCACTTTGGTGATCAGCCCACTCCTCGCGCTGATTGAGACTCAGGTAGCGAGCCTGAAACGTCGAGGGTTCAGTGTAGCAGCAATCACGTCGCAGTCCACCAAGAAGCAGCGCAAAGAGCTGCTCACGGCCCTCGAGCACGGGATTCCCACCCATAAACTCATATACGTGACCCCTGAGCTTTGCTGTGGCGATAATTTCGGGTCAATCATCGATGCGCTCATGACCCGCAACCAGTTGAACCGCGTGGTTGTGGATGAAGCTCACTGCGCGGTAGAGTGGGCTCAGTTCAGGCCCGAGTACGGCCGCTTGGGTTTTTTCAAGGAAAAATACCCCCAGCTGCCCATTTCAGCACTGACCGGTACTGCCTCGCCCCTGATGCGCGATCAAATCCTCCGAACCTTGAGGCTCGAGGGCCCGCAAGTGGAGAAATTCACGTTGGGCGTCAACCGGCCAAATATGCATTTGCAGGTCAAATACGTGGAGAGCTATGATGAAAAACTCGACGCACTCGTCCGCAAAGTCGTGGGGTTCCATAAACGCGTCCAACAAGCCCAGGATGCGGGTCTCTGTGCCCCTGAACCATACCCCGGATCAGGGATTATTTATTGCCGCAGGCGTCAAACAGCCCAAGACCTGGCTGAAATCCTGACCGCAAAGGGCGTTCCCGCCCACCCTTACCATTCAAAGCTAAAGCAAAGCGAGAAAAGTACCATCATCTCCGAGTGGATCGCCGGCAACTCACAGTATGCGGTGATTGTGGCCACTGTAGCGTTTGGAATGGGAATCGATAAACCCGACACGCGTTTTGTCCTGCATTTCGAGCTTCCCAGCAACATCGAGAGCTTTGTGCAGCAGTGCGGTCGCGCTGGTCGTGATAACCGCGCTTGCGCCTGCACCATCTACTTTTCGCCCTCTGAGCGCAACACCATCCGCGGCTTTGCAGTCGAGAGCAACAATGAGAATGTCGAGAGAAGCGCCAACGCCCTGATCGACTACTGCGAACGGATCCAGTGCCGCCATCTCACCCTCAGCCAGTACTTTGATGATGAAGCCCTCACACCAGTGCAAGAGTGTATTGATGGTTGTGATGTTTGCAGTGATCGTCCAAGAGTCCAAAAAGAGTTTAGAGATTGGAGCCAGAGCTAGTTTGATGGGTTTGGGTAGCCTCGATATAGAGCCGGTTCATGCCCGCTACATCGCTAGTCTAATTAATTTATTTTGCTATCAAAACCGGAATCATACAGCAAACGGCCGCTTTGTGCTTTGGTTGACAATTCGCCTCCAATAACGCTCTCCACGCATCGGACCTTGGCAACCACAACGACTCCAACTCCGGTGTTGTCGATCTGTGACACCAGCCGGCCAAAGAAACATATAGTAGCAGCTTTGGAGACGAATATAAACTAATATCATCAACATGAATCGCTCAAACATGTGCCCCTTGCCTCAATCAAAGCATGGTGATAACACAGCAGGTGCTGGCCATGGTGGAGATCAGCCATGCGACAACTTCCAGATGCATTCGTATCTGGAAATACCATTATTGAATAATATGCAACACGTAAAAGGTCACCATGATGTTCAGAATCGGTCCTCATCGGTTGATGTCCATCGTGCCCATGTGAGCAATAGACCAGAGATGATACCGCTGCTCTGATTTGAAGCAGTCATCGCTTGAGACTAAATTAAACTCTCGAATCCCCTTCATTCTCACCTGTTTAGCTTATAATCCAGATCCCGCTAAGGTGCCATCTGAGGCCTTTATCGCTTTGATGGGTCTGAAAAGCTCAATATAAATAAGCTATGTTTCAACCCTCAGTACTCGTGTTGTATAAAACAAAACTTAGAACATCTATCTGGCGATAATGTGGCTATACTTGACAAAACAGTTGAGTGTCGATTGGCCCCTGCGTAATTTCAGAAATTGGACTTTAAACATATCAAACAAGGCCCAGGCTGTTTAATTATCGTGGATGGCAGATCTCTGTAAGTTATGTGCAAAACTAGCACAATATACAATACTTTGAAATCCAATTTGTCGCTCCCACACCCATGTTCTAGGGATTCTGCTAAATGTTTCATGAACTGTACCCTTTTATACGTGTTTTGAGAGAAATAAAATCCGCAAAACTGCAGTATTTGAAAACTGCGCTTCCACAAAATGCAGGTTTTCAAAATTTGGTCCGGTTTTTATATACGAAATCTCGCCCTTTCACTCGTCTGCGGTCATATCCACGTGATCAGCAAGGCTTCCCGTTCGATCAGCCATATTTAAGCCCGTGAGAGCCCTATTCAGTATTGCGGTCGGAGACGACGCGAGAACGGAGGGTACTGCAGATTACTTTTTTGTCAAGTCGATATCCATATCTATTTGTCCTCCCGAAATTAATTTTTTCACACCATCTTTGCCCTCCATGTCTGAAGAAACCTCACAAACTACAGAACAATCACGAGTAGAAAGAGGTGATCGTCCATATGAATTTGGACAACGCTATTTAACTAATGAAGAAGACGTGTGGAACCATAATGCATGGGATCATGTTGCCTGGGGCCCTGAACAAAAAGAGGAAGCAGAGCGTCAGTTAGCAGCCCAGGCGCAGACCCCGGTCAATGACTTTGATAAAGCGCAATATAACGGCAATCCTGCTCGATACTGGGACCTTTTCTACCGCAACAACAAGGAAAAGTTCTTCAAGGACCGTAAATGGTTGCAAGTGGAGTTTCCCGCTCTCTACGAGGCAGTGAAGCCAGATGCAGGCCCGATTTCCATCTTGGAGGTGGGATGTGGTGCCGGAAATACCATGTTCCCCGTCTTGCAGGCGAACGAGAACCCCCATCTCCGAATCACGGGTGTGGATTTCAGTGCTCGCGCGGTGGAAATTGTCAAAACGTCGCCATCTTTCCAGTCCACCAACGGTCACGCGGCTGTTTGGGACCTTGCAAACCCCGAACATGTGCTTCCTGAAGGAATTGAGCCCCATTCTCAGGATATTGTGGTGATGATCTTTGTCTTTAGTGCCCTGGCGCCTCAACAATGGCCCGACGCGATCACCAACCTGAAATTACTCCTTAAACCCGGAGGTCGCATTCTATTCCGTGATTACGGCCGCTACGATTTGACTCAGATCCGGTTTAAAAAGGGCAGACTCTTGGACGAGAATTTCTACATTCGGGGCGATGGTACGCGTGTTTATTTCTTTACTGAAGAAGAACTGGAGGAGATTTTCTCTGATTTCACCAAAGTCAAGGTCGCTACAGACCGGCGGTTGATTGTGAATCGGCAACGCAAAATTAAAATGTATAGAGTCTGGTTACAGGCAGAGTTTAGGGATTAGTGTGATCCGTTAATGATCGAGATTAGCAGCGAGAGGAACAGGGACGGCTAAAGCTGGGACGACCATAGTTCACGGACGCTAGGCGCGCCTTTAAGGGTCAATCACCGCCAACAATCCCCCAACCATCAGTAAACTGCCAGTAACAAATACCTGACTATCTTCAGGAATCACCTGGAGCGCTTCCTCGATGGATCCTACCACATGCGTATTAGACTTGTCGTCGAGCTCTGACCACTTTGTGGCCAGCTGCTTTTGGATTGTGAGCTTATCGACGGCGTCCTTGGACACGTTGTGCGATATCATGTCGCTTTGGAACCCAGCGGCCCAGCTCTTGTTGGTGGTGAAAACCGCATCGCTAACGCGCACGCCCGAGCGCTTGAGCTGGTTGTAAAGTGATTCCAGGAGCTGGTTGACCTCATCGCGCTTTTGCTGGTTGAAAAGAAGCGTCACGGGTTTAGTGGGGTTATAGGCTTGGCCGAACCATTTAGCGGCCAATTCGAGCGATTCCGTCGTGTGAGCACCATCGATGAACCACGTATTTTTTTCCAATTTGATGGTTTGGCACCTTCCGGGCCAGGAAGTTGATTCCAGTGCAGTAACAAAAGCCGAGGGTAACCGGGTCGAGGCGTCAATGCCTAGCCTGATTGCAGCCAATTGCACAGCAATTGAGACGTTCTTGCGCTGGAAGTCGCCTTTAAGCCCCAGCTCAATATGCTTGATTTGCTCGTTTATGGGAATCACCGTCAATTTTGTGTTTTTTTCCTCTGCTCTTTCGGCCAACACCTGGAGGGCTGTAGGCGGTTGATCATCAATGGTGATGGCCGGTACACCCTGTCGAAAGATTCCAGCCTTATTCCAGGCGATTTGCTCGACGGTCGACCCCAACACATTGACGTGATCGATGCCCAAGGAGGTGACTGCGGTGCCACTTGGGTGAACAAAAACGTTTGTAGAGTCGTACTCACCGCCAATGCCTACTTCATAAATGGCCGCGTCGACCTTCTCCTCCATAAACGCATGGAAACTCATCAGCGTCAGGTAGCGGAAATAGCTCGGTTTGATGCCGGGGCCCATGCGAGGGAATCGCTCAAGATTGGACTCGGTCTGCTCGAGAGCATCGTAGACATGAAAAAAGTACTTGGCAAACTTGTCTTTAGGTAGCGGCTGGCCATTGATCATGATACGTTCACATACACTCTTGAGATGGGGCGAGGTGTAGAGACCCACATTCTGGATCTTGTTTTGCTTCTTGTATTCTAACAGTATGGACTGCACGAATGCACTGGTGGACCCCTTACCCTTGGTGCCTGTAATGTGGAGAATGTTCATCTTATCGAACTCTTTGGGGGTGTATCCGATACGTCTGGTCCACTCGATCATTTCTGGGACGAGGTCTTCATCTCTAGTAGGCTTTCCTAGTTTATTAATCTCCTCAATGACTGCGAAATTAGTTTGGAGTTTGTTGAGAGCCTCGATGGCGGCATTAAAGTCTTTTTTTTTGAGCATGAGGATGTGACGATCGACGGAGGTGGCAATCAGGTGGCGATTGTATGATTATGTGATATCATCCTGTACTACGTGCACTATGTAGATTATGAACTTTAAACACACTCAGTTCCAAAAACAATTAGAATAAATGCATAATACATGCTCCAATGAGCAGCTCAACTCCCTTTAGAGCTCCATAGTTCTACCAGCAACCACCAGACCCACCCTTCTTCCCCAACCAACAGATCTACCCCAGACTCCCCTCCCCGCACTCCTCCCATTTCCATGCCGGTCTACAATTACTCTGCTGATGAATTTCCCGAGCTAAATAAAGTAACTGCTCGTCTCACCTGGAGCCAGATTATCAAACTGTGCCTCTACGTCGGCCTATCAATCCCTACCTTTATCGTCAACCTTCTCGCCGCTCCCTTTAGCGGTAAGCGTACTGGTGCGCTCACCACTGCTTCAGCTGCGGCATTGCGCTTGATTATGACCTCCACAACCCGCGACGACACCCTGCAAAAGGCTCTTTTCTTCAACCCCATGGAGCAGTCATTCAACTTGCTCAAGAGCTTCAAGGCCACCCGTCACTACAACAAACGATTCAGCGAGGCTAAAAACTCAATCAGTCGCTGGGTGTACGAGAAAGAAGGCCGCACCAAGGACGACCCTGTCATGATTTACGTTCACGGAGGAGGCTTTGAGACTAAAGTCTTGCTCGCACAGATTGAGCACGTCCATCTGATCTGCAAGCGCACTGGGATCAGTGCAATGATGATTGATTACGGTACAATCCCTTATTTCAAGTTCCCTACCCAGTTAGACGAGTGCATTGATACCTACAAGGCGCTGGCTCAATCGTGCAACAAGATCATCATTGCTGGCGATAGTGCCGGCGGGAATCTGGCCACTGCGGTTGCTCTCAAGCTCAAGGAACTCAAGATTCCTCTGTGGGGCCTTTATGCGGTCGCCCCCTGGGTTCAGCTCTATCCTCGCGATACAGGAAGCTGGGCCGCCAATGCTCAACACGACTGGATTACTGCCCCATGGCTCCAAAAAGCCGCTGAGCTTTACCTTGATCATGGTAAATACGACAAAAACAAGATCGCGCAGCCGTACCTGGCAACCACAGACGACTGGAAGGGTGCAATGCCCAAGAACTCGATGGTCGTGTACGGTAAATGCGAGCTGTTTGCTGACATGTGCGCTGAACTGATTAAAACTGCACGGGTAACTGATAGTTTTGGCCAGGAAGGTGCCATCCATGATTACAATTTGGTGTTTGACAAGGCCGGTCCTGCCAATGATTTCGTTTGTGCGACCATCAACAAATGGGTTCAGGGATGAATATACAAGTAGTTATAGAGAAAGTGTATAATCATTTGATAATGTAGGTGCCATTTAGTCCAGTTAGGAGTATTCTCGGTGTCAGTCTAGCTAGTACCAACTGATGCGATACTACAACTGATTCTTCAATATGCTGTAGCCACTATATTGAATTGCCACTATATTGAATTGTCATGCCCCAATGTCACATTTACACAACATGTCCAGTTCCATGTTGTGGCAGCCACTTGAGATACATAAATAACACCCAAGCCTTGGTTTACTCAAAACCATCAGATCAGCCAGTTGAATTTGCGCTGAAGTATATAGAAATACTATCAAGAACGCCTTTGCCCAAGTGAGACCACTCGACACAAGCTAGTGCTGTCCCCACATAGTTCAGCACACCGATAGGAGCTCAATTGAAAAAATTCCGGCCCAAGCACCTCATTATATTCCACTACACTACCCTATTTCGCATTTGCCACACTATGATCACCACAATTAGATCGCTACACTTGGATCACTATACTTAGACCATACTCAGATACTCATAGCTAAATATTCAAACATTAAACGAGCCTTCTGAATTAGCAATACGCACTTCTAAATTTAGGCATCTTTTAGCCAGGAGTGTTTCATTGCAGACAACGAGATCAAGAGGGTCGAGACCATCCACATGAAACTAGCTTATGCCATCCCTAAAGTGGATGCTTGAGTGCCCCACGCAAGCACTGGATCTCACCTAATTACTCATTGAGTTCGCTGAGAGACCTTGCTCTGCTGTACCAGGGCCTTCATCGATCAGTACATGGGCTCACCTTTCTGATGTTCCGAATGGGGAAATTATCTACCGATCTAAATTTACCATACATGGAAATGCTGTGAAAAATCCAAGACATACTTTGTTACTCACCTGACTGACTAAACGAGAAATTAATATTACGTTTAAGGTATGGTGCATGCATACTCGGTTCCAGGACGCTCAATCCGCTCTTGGGGGGTCTTTGCATTTGAATGTCACCGGCTAGGTACCGTATACCTTGGCATTCTCGAAAAAGATACGTAGCTAAATCAAATGTATCAAATTATTTTTTGTTTTCCAATTTGGTAGAAGCTAAACACTTTGAAACACCGATTGGAGGGGGCCTCAAGAGTTTCCCACTAAACCAGTGGCTGGAGGTGTCAGAAGTGCTTGCATGAGCGGTAGTTGTGCGACAAGGTCCGCGTTTCAGATTATTAGCAAGCTGCTTGCACTTGGTACGGAAATGTGTGGGTTAAAGTGATGAAAATGGACTAAAATCATTACATATAGCCTAATGGTAGCTAATATTCAATAATGGGACGCTTGAAGTACACTACAACAGAATGTGCTGAGCTACATTTGAAGGTGTCTGTAGCGTAACATTGGGTTCAAATCCAGGGGGCGACTACCCCCCGGCAATTCTGCGACCAAAATTTCTCCAATTGGACATTGTGTTTGTAGAAGATGTGTTTATAGAATTATATGTTCAATCATTAGAGCCAAACGTACCATTGGATAGCTTTTTCGGAATGTTTTCTGATTGACTGAAGCTCTAGAGCACAAGCTATCTTTTCAACCAGCCACTGCAATTTATCTTCAACTTGTGATGCCACACAAACATTGATGCCACATATACTCTATTTACACACAAATGGGGTACTGGTTGCTTAATTTAACCGATAAGATCGGTACCTTTTACTGTATACCGGTGAACATTGCACCCTCCGCTTCTTTGTTAGCTTTAGCGGAGAAACCCTGCAGAAGAGGGTACTTCGGTAAACCCTGTTGGGCCTGGTAACTACTGCGTTACTGCATTTCCAAACTTTCAACTTGAGCAAGATTGACTAAATGAACCTTTGTATACTTTGAAATTGAACGAGTTTAGTTGTGTATATTGGGGACTTGCAGCTGGCCACACATATTATCGCTTAAGCGGAGTCGATCGTACAACATCAGCGCATATGCATATGCAGATAAACACTGATCCTCATACCCCCCAAAGAGGGTTTGTTTGCCCGATGATTAGGCTATCCAAGAAAGTTTCAAATGAGGCCTGTGATTAAAATCCAGACTCAATAGTATGTCGTGATATAAGCATAGAATATCATATGCGCTTTAGTGCACACGCCCCTATTAGTTTGATTCAGACCAGATTCTTTATCTTAAACAGTTTTGATGTCCTGGGTCTCGTGTAGATCTCTACTTTTGTGGCTCTTGATGCCTTGGCCACAATTGAGGGCCCACAACAAACACATGATATGGTTCTACGTCATTCGTTTTCATCAAAATAGAATATCAAAAATTTTAACTGACTATTACATAGCCGTAACATAAGATCTTCACGCATATGGGCTCTATTTTTATTATCCAAAACAGTCTGAAACATGTTTGACGTTTCAGACTTCAGGCATTATTGCTTGACGACCTGGGTATATAAATCCAAGGTCGATACCCAGAATAGCCATCAATGCATATTTCCACCGTCCTCTACACATTAGTCCTCGCTGAGGCGGGCGGCTATGGCCATGGCAATTCTGGCGGTCATGGTGGCAGCTCCGACAAAAACGTTGGCAGCTGGGGCCAAGGCGGCAAAGACGACAAATGGGGCCAAGGTGGTAAAGACAACAACTGGGGCCAAGGTGGCAACGGTGGTAAAGACAACTGGGGCCAAGGTGGCAACGGTGGTAAAGACAACTGGGGCCAGGGCGGCAACGGTGGTAAAGACAACTGGGGTCATGGCGGCAACGGTGGTAAAGACAACTGGGGTCATGGCGGCAACAATGGCTGGAACCATGGCGGCCAAGGCGAAGACTGCGACTCCACTGTCCCTGTTGTACCCACAGAAGACTGCACAACCACCGGTCGTATTCCTCCCAAACCCACTTCTGAGGAGTGCACTACTGGTTTCCCTCCTAAACCAACTACTGGTCACCCTCCCAAGCCTACCACTGAGGAGTGCACTACTACTGGTTTCCCTCCTAAGCCAACTACTGGTCACCCTCCCAAGCCTACCACTGAGGAGTGCACTACTACTGGTTTCCCTCCTAAGCCAACTACTGGTCACCCTCCCAAGCCTACCACTGAGGAGTGCACTACTACTGGTTTCCCTCCTAAGCCAACTACTGGTCACCCTCCCAAGCCTACCACTGAGGAGTGCACTACTACTGGTTTCCCTCCTAAGCCAACTACTGGACACCCTCCCAAGCCTACTACTGAGGAGTGCTCTACTTCTTCCGGTGTTCCCCCCAAGCCTACTACTGAGCATGATTCCAAGCCTCCTAAGCCCACAACTGAGAAGGCCTCCTCCTCTAGTGTTCCACCCGTGACCCACTCTACTGGTGTTCCCCCAAAGCCTACTTCTGAGGAGTGCACTACCTCCACTGGCGTTCCCCCCAAGCCCACTACTGAGAAGGGTACTACTGAGCACAGCACTGTTCCCGCTCCCTCTACCTCCTCTACTGGTGTTCCTCCCAAGCCTACCACTGAGAAGGGCACCACTGAGCACAGCACTGTTCCTGCTCCTTCTACTTCTTCCACTGGTGTTCCCCCCAAGCCTACCACTGAGAAGGGTACCACTGAGCACAGCACTGTCCCTGCTCCTTCTACTTCTTCCACTGGTGTTCCCCCCAA
>JAKTWN010000070.1:0-36195 GCA_030582035.1 Wickerhamiella occidentalis
AATGGTATCCCTCCTCCTGGCATTCCTGCCCAACCATCTCTGCCAAAGAGACCTCGCAGTAGGTCCCCCCCTCATTCGAGACTCCTAAATTCTCCCCAGAACCCTGTAGCACTATCAGAGAACAGCACTGACTCCAAGAAGAGAAAAATGATGGTCTCATTGGTACAAAGTAAACGCATAGACTCTGAGAAAAGACGTGAGGCCGATACACCAGAGGCTCTCGATACTTCCTCGCTGTCAATGGATGCCAAACCCGACCTAAAGCTCGATTACATCTACGACGAGGACAAAGACTTTGATCCAGAGGCAATCAACAAAGCCTTCATTAAAAAGGTGAGCTTTATGCGTTGCGAAACTACAAAACCAGGCGCCCCCAGGTCCATCAAAGCCCCCAAAGATAGCTCTGTGGTGTGTGGAGACTTTAAGCTTCGCTCTCCCAATGGAAATTCGCTGCAATTTTCCAACTATGTATGGTATTTTGATAGCGAGAAGGGCCCTGAGTCGGTACCGCACAAATCGGGCGATGGATCGCTAATGCTCAATGGCTTCATTTCTCCCAACGATAATCAGGCCTATTTGTGGAGTAGCACCCTCATCCATGCATTCAACACATATAATGTGGTTTTCGATCTCAGCGAATATGGTAAGATCGTACAAGTATTGCCTCATCGGTGTGGTATTCTGCTGGTGTTGCGCGAACGTGCTGTTGGCTTGTTCCAGTACAAGAGTGATAAACCGTTCAGGACCTACAAACTCCCCGCAACTGCTAGCTGTATGGCCCTTGGACCACTGCCTAACCAGCTCATTGTGGGACTGCACTGTAGAACAAAAAATATTCAGGTGTATGACCTTGAGTACCCTGACGCGCATAAGGCTCTTACGAACGAAACTACGGTACAAAAAGGAGACCTTCCAAGAGAGCTGACAGCTTGCCTATGGAATAGACAAGTAATTACAATCAGTAATGCTGGATTGACCCATGTCCCAGTCAGGAAAAGCGGCAGAGTTGAATTTCACCACCAAAATATAGCAGGAAGGCGGGTGGCCTTCGACGAGTCAGGCACATTTGTAGGAGTGCTTAACGTACCTTGTACCACTGCAAGTATTTATAAATTTGTGGATATTCAAAAGACCAATAATCCCCAGCCCATCTCGCAGTATAGGTCCACCAAACTCATTCACAAAATCTATTGGAACAAATCCGAACTGGTTGCTGTTGAGTAGTTTATCACAGTCCAATTCGGAATAATGTGTATATAATCTAACCAGCTTGCTCTATTTAGCTCACTATTCAAGGTATCCAAGCCAGGGAACATCCAGCTTTCATGCTAATGTGTGGCGATTCAGCCACCTTGGATCCTGCACCAACGAAAAATATATCTTACCTCATCGGGAAATTTGAGTTGTCTTGAAAAACCGCTTTTTAAAAAAAATGGCAGAAAACATGACAAGCGAAGATAGATGGAAGGAGGAACCATTCAAACCTGAGGATCTTGCCTCCAAAACCCCATTTTTGGAGGAAAGCTCATTTATGTCACTGTTTCCAAAATACAGAGAATCATATCTCCGGCAAATCTGGGGTGATTTGACCAAAGCGCTCGAATCAAAGGGTATGGCCTGTACACTCGATCTCGTAGAGGGCTCAATGTGCGTCAAAACCACACGTAAAACTTACGATCCCGCTATTATTCTCAAGGCCCGTGATCTCATCAAGCTTCTTGCTCGCTCTGTGCCATTCCCTCAAGCCATCAAGATCTTACAGGATGACGTTGCCTGCGATGTTATCAAAATCGGTGGATTCACCAATAATAAGGAGCGTTTTGCTAAGCGCAGACAGCGGCTGATCGGCCCAAATGGAAATACATTGAAGGCTCTTGAGCTCCTGACCAAATGTTATATTCTCGTCCAGGGTACCACTGTTGCGGCAATGGGCTGGTATGGTGGTCTCAAGGAGGTGCGCAGAATCGTTGAGGATTGCATGAAGAACATTCACCCCATTTATCACATCAAGGAGCTCATGATCAAGCAGGAGCTGTCCAAGAAGCCCGAGCTTGCCAACGAAGATTGGAGCAGATTTTTGCCACAGTTCAAGAAGCGCAACATCGCTCGCAAGAAGCCTCACCATGTCCGCGAGAAGAAACAATATACTCCCTTCCCCCCTGCTCCCATGCCTCGTAAGATTGATTTGGAGATTGAAAGTGGTGAGTACTTTTTGTCAAAGCAGCAAAAGGAGGCCAAAAAGAAGGCACATGCCCACGAAGAGAAGAAAAAGAAAAAGGCTGAGAAGGCTCAGGAACGTGAAAAGTCGTTTGTTGCCCCCAAGGAGGATTAGATTATTTATATGTAGCCCTTTTGTACTTAATATCTACACCATGGCCTACCGTGCCCGATTTGATACTCGCACAGACTCGGCTCAAGCCATAAGCTGATGCACCCAGCAATTACAATACCAGCACTATCGCTCAACCCTACAGCGCCCATGCTAAACTCCCGTTCGCTCAATGCTACTTGTTCAGAGACCAGCATATAAGTATTGACGTATGCAAGACCTCCTAGCAGCCCTTCGTAAACCATCAACGCGAATATCAGGTAAATATTAGGGAGTATCATGAACAAGGATTGCAGCACGCAGATGACCAGGTTAACACTTTGCAGTACTGCGGGAATATACAACTGGTAAACCCTGAAAAATGGGGCTGAAGATCTCGAAATAAACACACCAACCTGATACAAGGTGCCATACATAACATAGGCGTCTCGATACTCATCAAAGGGCATATGCCGTTTATCAAACAACAGGGTTGGGCTGATTCCCTGGTTGATGATATACTCACCAATATAAACAGTGGTCAATGGAAGAATGTATGGTAAAAACAAGGTCTGCATGCGTTTCAAGGTCGCCAAAGCACTTGCCTTTAAATCATCAACACTGATAGAATCTGTTGCAGCCTCTTCATCCCTGGGAATTGACTGATAGGGAATTCCATTCTGGGGTAAATATCTAAAGTAAATGCCCAGAAAAGAGAATGGCATCAGGCTAGACACCAGCAAAACCGTGCGCGGGTTAAGTCTCAGCCACGTGGTGAAAACGAGAAAATAAAACGAGCCAACCAGCCCAGCTGCTCCAGTTCCACTACTGAAGCCATTGATAGAGCTTTTATCGTAATAATGGGTCAATTGCAAGAAGGTTATCTCACCTAGGCCCGACGAAGAAGATGCAAAAATCACGCCAAGTAGCCTTGTTGAAAGCGATTCTGCACGAGAAACCAGCAGCATTCCTAGAAAACTGAGCCCCACGAGTGAGTATATACGATACTTGTACGGGAACTTGTGAATATAAAACGGTGCAGTGAGCTTGATCAAGAACGCTGGAATCACGTCTGCCAGCAGTACGATACCCTTGGGGAGGCTCGAACCGACCAGATCCACTGCTGCGCTTAGAATGAGTACGTACAAGACATTGTTCACGAGCCCAAACACCCAGAAGCACGCAAACACCTTGCTTATCTGCATGGGAGTAAGGTCAAGAAGTAGGTGTGGAGTAGTGTTGATAAATGCCCTAATAAATGCCCTACAACTGGCAACAATGTATTCGTGGGATCATGTTTTCTCAGGATCAATTATATGGGTCATATGCCTCAAGCTGGGTCTCGAGATTTATTTGATACGAGATAGATTAGGGTTGTGGCTTTTAAAGGACACTATTTTTGCCAAATCGGGACATCCACTGGGACTGTTCTCTGGCTGGAGCTTTAGGCGACTTTTGGGGAAACATCTCCAGATGCGGAAGGTGGCTCTCCCCCAACTATGATAATTAAGGAATGGATCGCATTCAGATGGAAACATGATGATTTTCCTATGGTTTGGATACGCGTTTGCCGTCAACTGGGCAGTACTTGTTTCAACTTCCAACGCCTGGCACGACTATAGACACAGTTCCAATGTGATGGCCATCTACCAGGAGATCCGTCGTATGGGAGTACCCCAAGAGCATGTGATTCTCATGACAGCTGGTTCATTTCAGTGTGATTCTCGCAATATCAATGTTGGTACTCAAATGGCGGATAGCGATCTGGCCCGCAACGTTTCCCCAGACTATAAAGGCCGAGAGGTGGTCCCTGATACACTTTATAGAGTTTTGACAAACAGGGGAGCCCGGAAAGCACTCAAAAGCGACAAAAACTCCAATGTGCTAATCTATTTGACAGGTCATGGAGCAGATGGTGTTTTAGGATTCCAAGACAGTAGCACGGACAATCTAAGCGCTGGAGCATTGAACTCCATTCTCCACGAAATGTGGCTCGGTGGGCGGTACAAGAACGCAATGGTAATGGTGGACTCATGCCAGAGTGAAACAATGATTGATGGCCTCGATGCACCTAATATTAGCGCAGTGGCTAGCGCGAGACGCGGCCGTCCCAGTTACAGCGCTCCCCGAGAGAAAACCATGGGGATCTCGCTAATTGACGAGTTTAGCCAGAGTACAGCAGACTTTCTCACCCTTTTGGAGCCGCAAACGACGCTAAAAGATCTCGCGGAATGGCACGCAAAGCGCGAAATCCAGATCGCTGTACGCGGTGAGCCCGAATTTCGATTGGGACAGTTCTTTAAAAGGTTAAATACAATTACTACATGATCTATTCATCATCCTCATCCTCCTCATCCTCCTCTTTCTTTTCATCTTTCTCAGGAGAGGGCTGGTTCTTTTTGGATTCGTACTCTGCCTTTTGCTTCTCGTAGCGTTCCTTGTCGTCACGGGCCTTTTGCTCGTAAGGAGCCTTTTGCTCGGGGGTAGACTCCTTCCACTTGACACCCAATAAGGAGTTGAGCTGCGCGAAGTTTAAATCAGGATTGGCGGCCTTGACCTGATCACGTTGCTCGTTGGCAAAGAACAGGTACGCGGTGAGGCCACGCTTGGGAGCATTGGGGTCCTTAGCGGCCTTTTTCTTGCCACCTTTCTTGACCTTATTATCATCGGTTGTCGTGCGACGCGTACGCTTCTTTGGTTCGGCAGTTTCAGATTTCGACATTGGGGGAGGAAGGGAGAGATGTACAGTGCTTAGCTTAGATCCTGCTGCCGTCAGCTGCTCCCAGCCTGCATAACAGATGCGGGTGGTGCATGTCGATAAGCAGTGTATGCTGCTATGATTTGGTCCTCGCGATGGTTTCCACGCTATTTTTCTCGCATTTTTGGTGAAATCTCACACGAAAAGCTCGCCTTTCACTTCAAATTCTCTCAATTAAAAGCGATCCACGCAGGTGCCATGTTGTGCACTGTGCACTGTAATCATACATGCATATTCACCTTACCTACTGGGGGGGAGGGGGGCGTTCAAAGGCCACGGGTCACTAGGTACGGTCTGTACTAGAGCCGGTCGAGACTCTTTGAAATTGTGGGGCGTACTTGAAAGATCATGGCGAAAAATTTATGAATTTAAATAGAGGAAATGTGTACAAAGATTAGCAAGTATCATACCCCTTGCGCAGCCACCTACAATCGGGGTGTTGCTCCTTCGCTGTAAATTTCTGCAGAACACATGGAATGTATCACAGATAATATTCACACTTTATGTGAGATGTGCAGAGATATACTGCTGAGTTTCGCGTTAGATAGATATATTTAAGTATTATCCTCGAGGAATCTCGGGGGTTTTGCGCTATTAATGGGCATTTCCCAAATTGGGCTCTCAGACGCGACCCCGCATGATAATCAAGTGATTCCAACAAGAGGATCGATGCTCGCCCTGAGGTGAACTTGAAAGCACTTGGAATTAACTCTTTAACATTAGACAACCTATCTATCCCTATCAAGCTAGTTACTGCGTCAGGGCTTAATACTATCAGCGTTAAATTTGGCCTCGTCAAACTTCCATCCATCACCGTCGGCAACAAACCAACGCTGCTGCCATGGGGAGCCGGACTCCTTCTCCTTGATACGCAGCTCACGCTGAGCATTTTCGAGCTTGGACTTTGCAGCGTTGATCTTCTCGGTGTCGCCCTTCCGGATGGCCTCAGCGGTCTCGTGCCATGCTTTACGGCTCTCGAGCTCGTGCTGCTGCTCCAGCGGGCGAGTGCTTGCCTCCACGCTCTTTGAGCTGGCACAATCAAGGAACTCCTCCTCCTTACCAGTCTCCTCGTTCTTGATTGTCAGCTGCTTGTGCCAATGGCCCTTGATGGTATAAAGGAGCTTATCACCTTTCGAAACAAGTACTTTAGCAGTGTGTTTTTTGCCGCTGACCCATCCAGCACCGGAGAATGAAAAGGTGGCAGTGTACCCGGTATTACTCTCAATTACAGTCTTTCCGTCAAGCTCCATAAAGGGTGCAGCCTGAAGGAAACCTTCAATGTGAGCAGAGGGAAGACCGATTGTGTATATTTCTTTCTTGCCGTTGACATTTACGGTGTATACCGTCTTTCCTCTTTGCTCAACCTGGATGCTGGTAGTGAACTTGGCCTTGATACCAACGTAGCCCTCACAGCTGGCGTCTTTGGTCCAGATTTTGAACGCAGAAACGGGGGGATGGTGTGAAACCTGCTCAGCTGCCAGCGTGGCATCGTCCAGAGTGGCCACAAAGAGCTCTCCCAAAAAGGGGTTCAGGGGCTTTTTCTCATAGCCTTCAGTCTGGTTCCGCTGAGTGTACTGAGTATTCATAACCTGGAAAACCCACTTGATAACGGCAAGAAACCGCTCCTCCTCCGTGGGAGCCTTCTGGGCCGCCAGAAAAGTCTCTGTGTTTTGATACCAGTAATGGCTGTACTCAAGCTGAGAGACAGGGCTGAGGATGAACGGGGGCGCAGTCATGGCGCTCAAATCACCACGAAAGCTCGAAACCGTCTTCAATAGCGATTTCCAGCTACTCAAACTGCTACTCATGATTAGTGATAGCGTGCAGCTCTGAACCTTGGGAAAGTGACATATTAGTGACATTCCACTGAGGGGGCCATAAGCGTATTGGCGGCTTTTGAAATCAAGCTATTTAGTTGTATTATACAGAATTGGGTCGATGGTCCTCATTACATATATAAGAATTGATTTTCTTTTAATTAGACCGGCTCTGCTGGAACAGTACGCGGCTTGGTTGGGCTCCTTGTTGAGCTCCATGATCAACCACATCAAATACTGAACTCCTACTTCCATTGTGCTGTAATCATATTCCATCTTAGACCTTCGGGCAAATTGAACGGGTTCTTATCTCCATTATCACCCGGAAGTACCTTGTGTTGAACAATGGCTGTGGCACGGCCTATCAGGAATTCCCGGTTACCTATATCAGCTGTGTTTTTGGGATCAAGGAAATAGTGCGGGCAATTAATATTAAATGCAGCCCATGGATTCGGTGAACGAGCCACATCACGTGTAGGTAAAAATAGAATCAAATCACCAACTTTAAACTGGCTCAGCGCAAGTCTATACCGGACATTTTGCTCCAGCTGGCGTATTCTCTCGCGGTTAGATTTCACCTCGGCATGATATTTGCGAGCGATCTTCTCCACATCCGCAAATCGCTCGCCAACAACTTGGCGGAATATATCGTAGTCAATATAAACCTCTTGAATAAATAATCGGTACTCATCATCATTGTTTGGTTGAGACACCCAATGCAGTAGCGCAGGATCTGGGATCTTGGGGGCTGGAGGAACCACCTCGCTACTTGTCAAGAGCGTGGAACTCCCCGAGACATTCTCCTTGGATCGTGATGAGCGCCTGGATAGCCCACGAACTCGATTTATACCATAGCTCACCATGCCATCCTCAATTTTCCGAGTTGTTTGGAGTCCCATTTTTTCTAGTACGATCTCTAAGTTATGGGAATTGGCATACAGCCGCTGGCCCAAATCATGCGTTTTGTCTTTGAGATTTTCCACCCACTTGCCCAGCTTCTCCTCATTCTGAACTGATTCTGGGTCCCCATTCTGGAATGCGTTGATTTGTTCTTGTAGTTCAGCAATTTCACTGCTCCGCATATCCTCCAGCTCAGAGATGCGATTTTGCAAATCCTCATTTGATTCCAGTAGTCTTTTAATCTCTGTGTCCTTTTCTTGGTCAACTGAGTTACGCAGCTTTGATCGAATTTTAGTCTCAATCTCAGTAGAGAGCTCACTCTCAAGCTTGGCACGTACCTCACCCTCGATTTTCTCGCGCAGCTCAGTTTCTATCTTTGTAGACAATTCAGATTCCAGTTCAGCTTTGAGCTTGGGCTCGAGACTTGAACGAATACGTTGTTCAATCTCCTGCGGTGGAGTTGAAGCTCTCGCGCGCAATTGCTGATGCTCTGCGTGTATCACCTGGGATGCATCCATATCTGGAAATAAAGAGCGACCCTTTGAAGTAGCTCTAAAGGACTTTTCTAGCTGGTGCGACATGGCATCGAGCTCCGACCGTAGTTCATCTGCCACCTCATGAAACCCTTGGGCCTCGAGGGCGTAAAAGTAGTCAAGGATATCAGTACTCTCGTCAAAAGAGGGCTCTTCATAGTCCATGGAAACGATAGGCAGCTTCACATCGACGCTTACAATCTTATCGATCATATTTAGCGAGCTGTATCGTGAAGTCCATCGATCAATACGCTCATATTCGGTTTTTCTCAGCTGTTCAAAGTGGGAAAGTGCAGAGTTTGTGAGGTGCTTGAGGGCAGCAGACCATGATCGCCGCCGGCTAATCTCAATAAGACCTACTCCATAGATAAACGGAAAGTCGATTACCTTGGCGACATGCATTTTGTTTTGGTCGATTGTATAAATATGGTCCGAGATTTGGTTGATTATTTGTTTACTTTTGGTCGAATTCGTCTGCACTGCGGAAATTTGACGAATCACCTTGACAGTATAAGCCTGGGTTTGTACAAACTCCTCATACAAAGCAGTGGCCAGCTGGACAAACTCATGGTAGATATTTGAAATCTCTTGAGCAATATCGGAGTGAGCACTGTTCATTTTCGCTTCCAAAATCTCGCGCTCAACGGAATCGGCGTTTTCAAAAGTCGCAGCATCTTCAATCAGCTTTGAGCACAACGCCGTCATATCGACTTTGAGCAGGTCTTCATCACCATTTACAGGAGAAGGAGGACTGGGAAGTGCTGGCTCGCTGTTAATATCAAGAGAATCCAATAGCGTCTTGATTTCGTCGCTGGCCTTTGTAGCTTTTTCCCATGCCGCCAATGTCTGCACCTTATCAAGGATGTCCAACTTAGCGCACACTCCTGGAACTTTCTTTAGAGCGTCCCAGTTATCCTGCCAGTGCTCGCATGCCGCCAAATCCTCGGAGACTTGGTTGAATACGATTTGCTTCTTATCCCTTGACCGGCAGAGTGCCTTGAGGTGTACATTCATATGAACTGCTGCCAGGTTTGAGGCAGCCAAGACCACTTTTATAGACTCTTTTGTGGTTTTAATGTAATCCAACGGCTGCTTGATTCTTTCAGCGCATCTGTGGGCCCATTTTCCCCGCGCTATAATATCACCCGCGGACTGTTCCATTTGATCGAATTGCGGAGCAGCCAAAGGACTCAATTGCTGTGAAATTAGGCTTTTATCATAAATGTATACCCTCTGGCCCTCTACAATAGACTCTAGCTTAAGCCTATTGCCGCTTGGGTCCACCAGCAAGAGCTGGCGGGAAGGCTCAAGCCCAACCTTGCTGTGGATATCATTTGCCAGTTTACTCAAAGATTCATAGTTTGCCTGAAATCTATAATGCGAGCCCGAATAGGCGTCGTAAACATCCATTATCCCGCTTCTCCGCGAGAGGTTTAAGTTAACACCCTAGTAATGGCCTCAAGGACTACAAGTGTGCAGCGGAGGGTGTGTGTGTAGTAAGTTTGTAAAATGAGGATTGACCAGTATAGACCGGAAAATGATTCAGAGGAGGTATCTGAAATTGGCAGAATTCTATCCAAGGATCTTAGCGAGCCTTATTCACACTATGTGTACCAGTACTTTCTCACACAATGGCCAGAAATTGCCTTTTTAGCCCGCGAGAATGACCAGGTTGTTGGCGCAATTATTGCCAGCGTGCGTGAACACAAGGGTCGCAATCGTGGTTATATAGCCATGCTGGCCGTCGATAGCCCATACAGAGGACGTGGTATCGCGAAAAAACTCATTGCAACTGTGATTGAGGAGATGCGTAAATCTGGAACTGATGAGATCACTCTCGAGACCGAGGTATCCAACGATGCTGCCCTTAATCTTTATCAAAACTTTGGTTTTGTGCGGTCGCGGCGCATGTACCGCTACTACCTCAATACTAGTGACGCATTCAGGTTGAGCTTGCCACTGACCGATGCGGCCACAAAAAGCACAATTTTCTGTGCGTAATATTTAATTAGATCCTAGTTATGCTAGCGCTTATATTTTCCGCTCGTGTAGTGCCATGATATGGGTGTAGTGCTCATTGAACCATCGCTCTGACAAACACACAGAATGGAAGACCTTGAGCAGATTCGGGCATTCAAGCGGGCTATTGAACACCCAAGTGATGAGGAAGATCTTGAAAGCGACTATGAAGTAATCACAACAAACCGAAACAACAAACTCAAGAGGGGTGCTCGATACGTCTCTTCACGGTCAATCGCATTGCCCGAGAACAAGCTTGGGGTAACAATTGTCAACTACAATGGCCATAAGCGAGCAGTACTGACAAGTAAACTGTCGCGCGATGACCAAGAGGAGAGTGGGAGCGATGAAGAGAAGGTAGGAGCTCTAGATAACGTTGATTTGAACTCGATCCTCAAACCAGTGTCAGACCCGGCTGATATTCCTGGCCACCCGGCGATTTCGCGCACATTTACCAGCACCAACCTTGCCGATATGGCGAAAGAAACCCTTGATGTCATTGTAGACGAGAAAGCCCACGCAGCAAAGATCTCCAACTTACTGTCTGCTTTTTTGGGTGACGACCCAAGATCCCTATCTTTGGACCGCCTTGGGGTCTTACCGTACACTGGAAATGGCACTCAAGATGCAGAAACCTTCTTTACACCCCCACAAACCTCAGTTGACAAGAACTATGGTGTCTCCTCAGATACAGCAGAGGAGGCTCGCCAGCTTTTGCAAATCGCCCATCAGCGCCTTGAGGAGTTTATCCAATGTATGACAACGATTAGATCTGGTTTCACACACGCTAATATCAAGCGCAGAAAGGTTCTCAACTGGTGCAGAGAGCTCAACCACGAGGACTATGTCGAGGAGGAGATCGGGCCCGAAGAAATCAATGAGCCCTGGACTGCCATCAACGACTATAGAAACCAGGTCAGTGTTAGCGCAACTGAGCGCAGTGAATAAAAGTAGTCGCGGGCTGCCTGATGTATGATGGTCTTTAATTTATCCTTTTGTAGTGATCTCGCTATTAGAAACGAACCAAATGATTTAGGCTAAACTATAAATATGTTTTACTGACGGCCGCATTGACATTGACATTCGGGCACTGGGCAAACCGTATACGACTCAAACCACTGTCTTGCGTGTACGGTATGAAAGCCGTGGTTGCAGGTCATGCAAAAAGTAGGCCACTTGTCGACAAGCGGCTGCTCTTCGCGACTGAATGGGCCCAGCGATAGCAGGCATACAGCACATCGTGGAAGAGGGTGGTTGCAGTTGCCACATCTGTTGTCATTCTTTATCGATCCCTTTGTATTTTTGGCTGCACGGGCACCAAGAATTTCGCTACAATTGAGGCAGCGTAGAAAGATTTGCTTTGGAATGGGACTGATTCGCTCACCCTTGAGTTTTGAGCGTGCAAGCTTTGTTCGTGATATGTCGAAAATGGCTCTGAAGGTAAACATTTTCCACTGGTTCAAGAGCGAAATATATGATTGGATCCAGCCATCAATGCGAGGCTCACTAATGAATCGAGGAGAGCCAAATGTCACAATAAGAGAAGCAGTCTGAATGTCGGTGGTTTTGTCAATATACGACTGTAAAAGATCAACAATACGGGGTGTGAGGCCCAATAAAATGATACCCTCAAGGTCTCCTGACTTTACGGCTCGATCGGTGATGCGGTTCAGATAGCTGCCGAGCTCTTTATCTGGTAAGAACCGGAGAGCAATGCCCAGCCTCTCCACCACAGGCAAGGATCCTTCGTCGAGCACATCAACCCAGGAGCCGTCGCTAATGTAGGCAAAAATAGCTCGTAGATAAGGCTGAGAGAGCTCCGATGCCATCTTACGGCACTGGTCACGCCATGGGTTATTATATTCAACATCCTTGTACGCCAAATAGCCTGCAACAGCTGTAGACATTAAGCGCAGCTGGCTTTTTCTTGAGGCAGCCAAACTTTGCACTGCTCGCTCTACATTGCCGTGAAATACAGCCCACCCCGCAGCTTTTTCGTGCATCCCCTTCTTTTCGAGGTCCCTGAGTTTCTCTTCCAACTCGTTAATTTCAAAATTCCACCCTGCGGCGCGCAAGCAAAGCTGGCGGGAAACGTCTCTCTTTGTGCCAGTATGAGCATCAGAAACATAGATCTTACCGCTTCCACTCTTTTTGTTGTCAATCATGCGTTTAATTGCAGCATTGTATTCTTTTTCAGTAAGGCTGTCGTCGAATCGATGTTGACCCTTGAACCCACTGAACCCATCCCAGATGGCTGTCACGCCTGCGTAAGACAGATCAACACTCGATGTGAAAGAGGAACTATTTGATTCCTCAACATTTGAATTGTTGAGCCATTTCCAAGCCGCCAGAAGCTCTGGGCGTGCAGGTGTGCCGAGCTCCCGCAGGATCTGAAGGTTTTGTTCACAATTTGACCCATACCCATTCTGAGCACGTTCCCACATCACGTAGCAGATATCCTGGCGTAATGTTTCTGAGGCAGACTGAAACTCTTGGGAATCGTCACTCGAAGCATCACCCTCCACAACATCCTCCTCCTCATCCGAGTCGGGCTGAGAATACTTGTCGCTTGCATGCTCAAGCAGATCACTCGAATCGAGCCTTGTTTCCAAGAGTTTAGGTTTGGGTACAGCTAGCTTGGGCTCAATTGATTGCATTACTTTGAAATCGGAGATCACAAACGCATTGTCTGGTAAAAAGTTAAGAGTGCGAAGAGGTTCACTGCACGGCATGCGGAACACCTGGCCAGACTGCCGGATACACACGAGATCCATACCTTGTTTAAAGCTCGAGACATAGTCGAATGCGACGACTTTATCGTGCTCAGTCTCTATGTCAATCACTCGATCGACAAACCAGCTTTCAGGGTCTTGTGGTGCTACAGCCTGGTTACCATGTACAGCAGTGGAAAGAGCACTGACCGGCGTTTCGCGGGAGCTCAACGAGACAGATGTTTGCCAGCGACGCACCACATCACCGTCATTGAGAACGCCAAACTCGCCCACAGTATTGGGGTGGAGCTGGACTGACCGCGGCATCTTACTACGGGATTCTGAGAAAACTCTGGGAATTACCAGTAATGGCTCGGCTGCTGTGGCGGGAGAGGACGCGAGCTTGCGTCTATCCCAAAGTGCCAATGTCCCTGATTCAGAAAGAGAGATAAAGATGTTCTCGTCTGTCTGGTGGGCTTTAAGTCCATAGCTGTACTTTGTAGCAATATGTCTCGCATCACTTCCGTTGGTACGGGTATCAATTTCTCGAATGGATTTGTAGCTAGCAGCTAAAAGCTGTGTGGGTCTTTGAGGAATGAACTTCAGTGAAGAAATGGCCTCATTTGGAAGAATAGAGATAATTGGCGTAGATCCACTGGACTGTAGGTCCCATATCAATAGAGACTCCTCGCCCCTGACTCTATCTAGGCCCATAGCTGCGAGCCCAGAGCTATTGAGAGAAACAGTATTTACTGGTCTGGAGTACTTTGCCTGGTACTTTGAGGTGGAAAACAACGGTTTATAGAAATTCAAGGTACGGATTGATCCTCCTGCTCCTCCGACAACAATAAGCCCCGACTCATTGCGAGAGTAGTCAAAGCAAATGGCGCTATCTGGGAGGTCAATGCTCGAGACTTTTTGCGGGCCCCGCCCTTTATCCTGATACATAATCACGATGTCTCTTCCGAATCCGACTCCAGCGAAATTCTGCTCGCCTGGCTGATCCCACTCATAGGCGTGGAGGATATCGCAGCTCATGATGTAAGGCCAGGATGAGAGAAGGATGTTTGGTCCCGTATCTTGGCCATATATCTCTCATGAATTTCTCATTGGATGAAGAAAGCATACTCTGAATAAAAGAATTTATATAATTTAATACGATTTACTTTTTTACTTGAGTCTCATGCAAGATACTAGGCACTTGTTATTCACTCGGAAGTGGATTGGTTTTAATTATTACTAGGCTCGATCTCGCCCGTATCGAAACCGGTTGGCAGATTGCCGTAACTAACACACTGATTCAAGCTGGGCTTGACGGCGGCAGCAGTAAATTCTGGCTGAATGGTGATTGAAGGAATATTGTATCCGGCAAAACAGCGCTGGATCTCCTTAGCAAGCTGAGGCCACTTATCGGGGGCAATATCAATTGCTGCATGTAGTGTTGCAACCGTCAACTCCTCGTTGAGCTGCCAAACGTGCAGGTCGTGCACATTAACCACCCCCGGTAAGCTACTGATATCCTTGGTAAGATCATAGGGATCAATAGTCGAGGGCGTAGCCTGTAATAAAACACGCCCAGCACGCATGCAGAGGGGCAATGCGGATGCAAAAATGATACATGTGATCACGAGAGAAATAACGGGATCAGCATAGAATCTCCACGAGTAATCGGTCTTCCAAATGAACAGAGCGGTGAAGATGACACCGATGTTTCCGAGCGCGTCACCCAGCACGTGCAAGAATACGCCTTCCATGTTCATGCTCTTCTGGGACTCAATGGCACGGGGTTGTGAGTGCTGGTGCTGTTCATGGTCAACATTCAAGGAGCCATAAGTCTCTGCAGAGTCGAGAAGACGGTTCTCCTCATTGACGATTTGCTCAGGGAGTCTAAAGATGTGCTGCTCCTCGTCATTGCCGTGCGAGTGCGAGTGGCCATGTGAATGTCCACCACCTCCACCGTGAGAATGACCGTGCTCGTGAAACAGAAAGAGGCCCAAAATGTTGGAGAGCAGGCCCCAGGAGCCGACAACCAGGATAAGCTTGGGGTTCTGGACCTCAGGGACCTCCACGAACCGCTGGATTGCTTCGAGGAAAATGGTCACACAAAGCGCCAAAAGGAAAACTCCGTTTACAAGGGCACCAAGGATCTCAGCACGCTTGAGACCGTACGTGAACCTTGCGCTCGACCGGGTCTTGGCTACCCGTACAGCCCACAGTGCGACCACCAGCGATAGGATGTCATTAAACATGTGGAAGGCATCTGCTACCAACGCCAATGAATGAACTGCATAGCCGGATATCAGCTCCACCAAGAAGAAGAGGGTATCCAGCGCTAGTAAAAACTTTATTTTGAATGACTTTCCCATTGGAGCTATTTCTTCGGCCCTGAAGCGGCTCTGTCATCCCTGGTCACGTGAATATCGTTATCGAGGATGGATGTATACTATCCAGCGTACCGGGAAAGGGTTGGATATAACTCGGGAAACATCCTAGTAGGCACTGAATCAAGCTATGTACCCGGCAATTAAAACCAGCTGCTTACCCTTGCATCTAGATGTGGGGGTCATGTGAGGTCATGCTGATCCCCTTTGACAGCTAAAATCAAATCTTTATAAATATTAGTAGGCGATCTATACAACGAATGCAGGAATGAGTAGCCCGAGTGGCTACTACGTGTAAAATGTGCGTGGGGTTTACCCAAAAATCAGTTCGTGAACAAATCCATTGTCTCGTGCCTCAATTAGCTGTCCAAGTGTGATTGAATCCTTCCCAGTCGTCAAGAACGCACCGGGTGTTGATCTTTGGGCTGCCCATATGATTGAGTACTCAATGCCATGTGCCCGTAGAATCGATGTCATTTTACGAGCGTCGTTGCGATCTGACTGTTTCTGAATACACACATTGACCCCCTTTCTTAGCCTGGCTCTCCGCTTACGCTGCCTCTTTGGCTCTGGTAGAATACAGAATTTCATTACCCAGATACTCAGGCCCGATACGCATGCCACCGCAGTCAACATTGTTCCTTTGATTTTCACCTTAGAGGCACTTAAATACTTTATCACGCTGGATTAATTGAGTTTAATATAAACCTCAGCCCCATATATTTTAAACTTCACAAAGCCTTGACATTAATATGACTATACGCATACAAGTGTATGGGGCAATGATATTGTTGTAAATATAATCTATTGGTGGTGTAATAACCAGAATAAGTCCAATTGGTCGTATAATTGGCTATCAATTGCCTAGCCGCGTGAGTCCACACACACACACTCACCCCCCACTACCCCACCCACCACCAATCATGCGAGATTCTTTCGTTTAAAAAAAAATCGGCCTATCTCAGCTGACTGCCTGCATGGAATATGCCGTTAGTCAGGCTCTTTTGGTATTTCCGTCGTTTAGACCGAGATTTGTAATGCTAAGTTTCAAACTTGAGAGGAATGAACGCGACGACTATAAGTTCTGAGCTCGCGTCGCCCTCGGTCTTTGGCGAGCTCGCTGCATGGAAAGTTCTTGTTGGCGCTCTAATTTTTGTTGTTTTTTACGACCAGTACAGCTACATCAAAAATAAGGGAACCATCGCCGGTCCCCGATTCAAGATGTGGCCCGTAATTGGACCATTCTTGGAGAGTATGGACCCAAAATTCGAAGAATATGAAGCAAAATGGCGCTCGGGCCCCTTGTCTTGTGTTTCTGTATTTCATAAATTTGTCGTGATTGCGTCGACCCGTGACTTGGCGCGCAAAATCCTCAATTCGCCAGCTTATGTGAAGCCATGCGTCGTCGATGTCGCCATCAAGCTCTTGCGCCCCACTAACTGGGTCTTCAAGGACGGTAAATCCCACCTTGAGTACCGTAAGTCCCTCAACCCTCTGTTCACTCGCTCTGCTATCTCCGTCTACCTGCCCCACATGGAGGAGCTTTACGACAAGTACCTAGATCGGTTTGTTGAACTCTCTGCCAATGGACCAAGGCCCTTTATGAGCGAATTTCGGGAAATCAATTGCGCAGTTTCTCTCCGCGTTTTTTGTGGTCGGTATATTTCTGATGAACAAGTCAAGGTGATCAGCGACAACTATTTCCGCATTACCGCTGCTCTTGAGCTGGTCAATTTCCCCATTATTATCCCCTTCACCAAAACCTGGTACGGAAAGCGTATCACTGATATGACCATGGACATTTTTGCCGACTGCGCAGAAAAGTCCAAGCGCCACATCGCTGCTGGCGGCTCTGTAGAGTGTGTCATGGATGCGTGGATCAAGTTGATGAACGACTCCAAGAACAAAAACTCCGATATGGACGAGGAACTTAGGGCCAGTCTTGTCCGTGAATTCACTAATAAGGAGATCTCTGAGACCATCTTCACATTCTTGTTTGCTTCGCAAGATGCCACCTCCTCTGCAGTTACCTGGTTATTCCAGCTTATTGCCGATCGTCCAGAGGTTATGAACAAGATTAGAGAGGAACAGCTCCAGGTCCGTGGGGGCGACCCTAGCGTCCCGCTTACCATTGATCTTGTGGATAAAATGAAATATACCTATATGGTTGTGAAGGAAGCCCTTCGTTACCGTCCTCCTGTCTCAATGGTGCCCTATGTCGTTAAACAGGATTTCCCAATCACTGACAAGTACACCGTGCCCAAGGGCTCCATGGTGATTCCCACTTTGCATCCCGCATTGCATGATCCTGAGGTCTATGAGGATCCCGATACTTTTATTCCTGAACGCTGGGTGCAAGGTTCAGCCGCCAACAAGGCTCTCAAAAACTGGGTTGTTTTCGGCACTGGTCCTCATGTTTGCCTGGGTCAGATGTATGTTTATTTACATCTCACATCTTTGATGGGTAAAGCAGCTATGCGATATGACTGGAAGCACACTGTCACCCCTGACTCCGAGGTTATTCGTGTATTCGCGACAATTTTCCCGAGTGACGACTGTATTCTCAAATTTTCCAAGCGCGACCTCGCTTCTGTATACTAATAATCCACACTTAACAATAACTATAATAATTTACTAATATTTTGGACTTTACTCGTTATGGTTTTGCAAAGTGATTGCGCGCTTTAATAACCGGTGTAGCGATCTCAGTGCTGATGTTGTCCACAATGGTGTGTGCGGTCTCAGGTACCCGACTACGAATCGCATAAGACATACCTTCAATGGCATTAACCACCAGCGTGAGATCATTGCGTACTAACCATGACAGCGAGATGACTCCAAGAATCGAGTGATCAAACACATGCTTCTTTTTCGAGAGAATGCTCATTGTGCGAGCTACTGTGGGGGCAAGTGACTGAAGAACAGGCACTAAAGGCAAAGAATCATTAAGCTGGAGAGACTGGCAGGAAGAGTTGATGGCACAGCCAACCAGGTTGATGCTATCAATTAAGGTATTGGTAGCAGTCTGAAGTTTAAGCATAGTGAAGATGCAGTTGGGCTCAATCGCTGCGGCGATACACCCAATATTTCTAGTTTGGTTTCCAATCTCATATGTGTCGTGGATAATCATATCAACGCAGCCTTTATTAGAGAGAATGCCACAAGAGGCAGCGAGTGCAGTGCTTATAGAGGTGAGAATAAGAGAAAACTTCATTCAAAAGAGGAGGGTGGTACTCATGAGCACGTTTCCTATATAAATACTTGAGGGCTGCTTCAATTAATTACCCCAATGAGCAATTGTGCGGCAACTGGTCTCACCGACAGCTACTTTGAGTAGACATGTAGTCTCTGGGCTAATGTGGTAGGTGGGATTAGTGGGGGTTAGTGGGATAACAGACCCGATTAGGGTTGATTATGTAATCACGTGAGAGACGTGCAGCAGCTGCACATGCATGTGATCTGGGGCAGCTGAAAAAAAATTCTAGAGGTCTCAAACACACTCAAGAGGTCAAAAATCAAAAAGAATGCGTTAGCCCGGAATCGAACCGGGGGCACATCGATGGCAACGACGTATTTTACCACTAAACCACTAACGCCTGATCTTATTTTCGAATTTTCTAGGACGGCCACAACCTGCTTTTCGTCACGTGACGCGTTTTTCAAACCGCGTTTTTACTCGTTTAAACAATGATTTTGCGAGAAATAATCAGCGTTTCCTACTGAAACGCACTTGAATTTCCATATAATTGTGTTGATTTTGCCTTAAACTCAAGAACTGGGATTTGTCCAGTGCTGCAGAATGGGGTCTCTCAGCGTTGAACATTGCGACAGAGTAAAGGGCTTGAGCTTTAAACATAATTGCTGGTCCAATACTCTGCCATTTTCGTTTGGTACTCGTTCTCGGCACCTCAGTGGACCTTTGAAGAGTCCTAGGGATTCTTTTTTGATGCTCCTACGCCCCTTGCTTAGAGTTTGAGCCTTATGTGCGATACAACTCTCTCCAAGTTTCTAATTGCTACAAAAAACCCAGAATTGAAATCGATTATCTCGAGTTCTCCTCATCACTTGCGTATCGACTTTTAGGCCAGTCTATATCTATTTGCATCTTTTTATATGCATCTTAGACAGTCTTTACCTACTTTGAATAAACAGCTTAAACATTTGGAGTTGAAATAACGAAACTGGCCTGCTTTGAAAACCCTGCAGGTACACGGGACAAATGACCTCGTTTCACATTTTCATATAGGAGTTTTAGAGAGGATTATCAATAAAACTGGGCAATTTTGCAGGAGTGTTGCACAGTATAGTTGCTAAATGATACTAAAGAACTCGCTTAAATCTTTAGATATACCGACCACCGGTCAGGGCCAGAGCGGTTTCAAATACAAATGAAACAGCAATTGTCTTGTGTCTAATGATCTCACGCTATAGAGCTTTGAGTGATAACAGAGTCTAGCTATTTACAACGCATACCAAAGGGGGTTGTATATCTTCTGACAGCGGGCATCAACACGAAAATTATGGTACTACGGTACTACAAAATACTTTGCAATGGTAAAACTATCTCTATTGGTCTTTGCCTTAATATTTCCATGGATTGGGCTCTAGACCAATCATGGTTATAGCAAGCGTTGTTAGAGCATTTCATTGTTCAGTCCTTACCAGGACCCACGATCGCTCGGATAGTAAATTTGAGGGGTACTCACAAAATCTCGAGTATTCTCTAGGCAATGGTTAACACACTCTTACTGGGGGTGCATGCATTTGGTAGCACGCTCAGATCCAACACTCCAGTTTCGCCTCAAGTACCGATTGCCGCAGAGATCCTCTCCAGTAGTCTTATTATATAAACTTCGTTTGATGGCAGATACATTTCAGGAATCGAGTAACCTCCAAATACCTCTTATTTTGTTGCTTTCAACCTGTTAGCTAGAGCATTTTATTAATTACTCAGTGTGGAATTGCCCACCAAATGACTTGATCAATCGAGATAAGAAAAGGAGGCATATGGGACAATGGCGTAGGCTGATGTAAAGAAAATGTGGCAAGTTTAAAACCCGATTTCTAGTTGTAGTTGAACTACGGTCGTTAAAGTTTGTATCGCCTTTATTTCGACAGAGTTGATGCAGTCCCAATTTTATTATGCACATTCCTGGAAGTTGAATAGCGCATTGCATATGCAGCTCTGCATGCAAAAATTCCAAAAAACTCAAGGTGGTCTAGATTGGGGGGCCAGGGCTGAATCAATAGTTCCAGGGGGTATTTATGGGCTTTCAGTATGGTTCTGAAGCTCTCAATCCAGTTTATGAGCAAGCAAACAGGACCATGTCCGAGGGTGGAGCCACACAACCAATCCCACGATTCCCTCCCCCCAGAGCTCATATTGGTGCCTCTTGAACAAGTTCTCGGGCTCTTGGAAAAACTGGACCGTCCCACTGTCTTGATTGGGCGTCACTCATGCAGCAGAGCACACAACTCCGCCATTATGCAAGAATCGCAGCTGCATGCCAGACGGATTGGGACATGCATGAGCCACAAAGCAATCAAGATTCCAAAGGAGTAGGATTGAAGACGGTATACACTGTTTAGGTAAATAAAATACATTAGAGAAGGTATGCTGTTGTTTTAGACTTGAGACATGGTGGGGACACCGGCGCGAGGAGCGGAGCGGCGTCCACGACGGGGCAAGCCAACGCTGCCGCCCTGGATGACGTTCAAGATTGCGACAACGGTGAGCGCAAGAGCGATACCAAAGCCCAAAAATAAGAATGCAGTGGAGGTCTGGTACTCACGGCATGCACCGGATCCACCCCAAATGCGCTTGGCATAGTCTGCAGAGCAGTTGGGAACTCCACCCCAAGCGGCGTAGGAGCAAGCACCGGCAAACAAAAAGATGGTGGTAAGGAAGTCGCCAGCGGCAACGGCCCAAGAGCCAACAGAAGAGGCAAGGAACTCAAGAGCCAAATTAAGGAAACCAGAGATAACAATGGTCCAGGAAGTGGCAAAGAGGTTGAAGTTGGTACGAGAGTATGAGTTGTGGTAACCCCCGTACAAGCCACCGGCCGTTCCAAGGGCAATAACTGCAAAAATGATTAGCACTACGCGGAGAATGATAGAGACTAGTCTCGCCATGATTAAGTTCTGAGAAACATTGCTTGGGTAGCTACCTGTTTATATACCTCTTGCTGTTGCATGTTTTGATCTGCAAGCAAAGTTGCTTACCGACGCATTTAGCTGCATTATGTTCTCCGATCTGCATTCCAGTGGTAAAGTTTACGGTGGAAACGCATTACTCTCAAAGTAACATCTTGAGCCCCGTATATTGACTATCGTGAAATTTTTCCGCCTCGAACCATGCTATAAACCGCTCAAATATTCTCTGCTTGCTGTAATTGACTAATATCATAGTACTAAGCAGGCCGACATGAGATGTCCCAATTAGGTAAACCGGCGGCGTGATATATGCGAGATGTCGTCATCTAATGGAATTTCACTCTTTAACCGCTAATTATTGGGCTCTCAGTGAATCAAATCCACACTTTGAGCTTACCACAATAACTTTTACAAGGTTCGAGGTCGCTGCAGTGCACCAGGTACGGTTTGAGATTTGAGATTCGAGATTAATCCGAGTTTTGCATAACTTACTTACTTTGCTATAAAAACCATTGTTTTTTTAACCTGTCTAGGCACAGAAATCATAAATAGTGAGATTGAAAAGCTAGTTAGATTCTTGGTATTCGAAAGGTATAGTTGGGAGTCTGCAAACACTAAAATCCCAGAGGTTAGGGGTTCGGGTGACCGGTACACCCACATTGGTTCACACCCTCAATATTATGATGGAGAACTTGTACCGAATCTGGCTCTGGAGGCACCTGGCACTGTAACATATCGTCAAGGAACCTAAAAGTGTTAACATTGTAGTGAAACTTCACACATTTGGGCTACCCCGGATTAGCTTGCTGCAGCAAGTCCGGGTGAGCTGGGATTAATCAAATGCAATGCATATGCCGCGCAGGGGAGGTGGCCCCACCGCATCAGCAAGTAGATAGTACTTTTCAGATCCTTAATAGCTGAATTTCTTTGTAGGGTGCATCTTGTTCCAGCTCAATTTCTCCATTGGTGGCCAATGCCAGTGCTTCGCTGAAAAGAGCCGCCCGTGACCTGCGGGTACCGTCTGCAATCTGTGAAAAATTTCCTGAACCAAACTCCTTGATAGTCTGGCGAGCCGCTTGGATCTCTTGAGCCATCAGATCTTCGAGACTGCCCTGCTCGAGGATACTAGCAACAACATCTTGGGTTGCTGCCGGTTGGTCTAGACCAGCGTCCTCCAAGCCCATATCGTTATCGAGAGGATCGTTCATATCATTCATATCATCCATTAGTCCGTCCATGGAGATTCCGGCAACTGAAACATCGGCCTCCAGCTCAGGAACATCGCTTGGGATATCTGCGAGGCGACGACGCTTCACAATGGCGCTGATGCGGTCAGGGTCAAAGAAATCATCCTTCTGGTCCTCAATTGCTGGTTGTGATACTGGTTCTACTACTGTTGTCGCTGGTGCACGCACAGGGCGTGCAGTATAAGTGCGGTCGTCAACAGGGCAGAGGCGTTTCTTACGGATGCGGGTGCGCTTGACTGGAGCAGGCTCTTCTTCCAGATCCCCATTAGACCCGGGGGTTTGTGCCTCATGGATATCGTCGCTCATGGGAGCATCGTCGTTATCAAACTCCACCAGAGGTGCCCCCTCATTGGGAGGTTCAAGGATGAGAGCATCATTATCAACAGCACTGGGTACATCGCCAAGGATATCTCTAAGAACTTGCTCATCTCCTTCACTCAGCAAGTCGACATTAGCTCCATCTCCATCTTCACGACGCAGCTCATCGTCAACCTCTCCACGCAGCTCATCATCAATACTGATATCCTGGTGGCCGTCATCACTATCCATGGAAATCTGGCTCGGCCTAAACTCGTTCATCACTCTTTCCAAGCTGAAATCTGTGGAAATTATGTCGAGAGTCTGGGTCTGTGAAGGGACTTCCTCGCCCGCGTCATTGGTCTCCAAAAGGTTTGCACTGTTGCCCAGCTCGCGCTCGAGCTCACGCCGCGTTCTATTGGTACGAGTGGCCAAGTATTGTGTCTTTTGGGCTACTAGCGCGGCCACACCAAACATCAAGTGACCCTCGACGCGCAAACTCTGCAGAGCTCTGTGATTGCGGGCGCGGCGGGCAGTTGCTCCGATATCGACATTCTCTAGCGCGGTAGCAGGGAGCTTACGGTTCACCGTAGAAGCCAACCACGCAGCGCTGGCATTTTCATCAAGTTGCATCAAAAGGGGTACAATTAATAGATCAAGACGAGCGCGCGACGCGTCGACTAATGAAATCAGTCACGTGACAGTTGACTTGGTCACGTGCCACTAGGTCTAAGAGGGGCCCATTAGCACTATTTCATGACATGCTCCAGCTCCCTAATGAAATAATATATATTATATTGGATTATATCACGCTCGCAGACTGGAAAAGTGTCTCGCTAACCCATTCACGGTTGTACAAGGTAGCCAAATCACACCTCTACTCATCATTGGAATGCCCGTGGAGCAGCCTGCCCGAGCTTTTGCAACAAGATTTCGCTCATTATATGCGTAATCTTAGCACAAAACAAAGTGGAGAGTGGAAGTATAGTCTTTATCTCAGGGATTTTGTCGAACTGTGCCCAAACTTCACCAAGCTGTCTGTGGAAACCCTATCATCCAGCTCGGGATGGCTGAAATACATTGGGCCACCCCATTTGCAAATCACCTCCTTGGCTTTAAAATCTACTGCCTCAAAAGGAATGAATTTATTTGATTTTGATCATGTTGAGACAATGCCCCATCTCCGTCGCATAAAGCTCTACAACTTTCAGATTATCACACCAGAATCGCCGCACAGGTCAATTGAGGATATCGAGCTCATTAATTGTACGTGGGACTTCCCTGATGACATTGCAAATGTGGGAAACATCAAACGCTTTTCCATTCTTCTTGACCACCCACTGCACCCTTTTTCTTTCAGTGAACGCCTTCAATACACGGCGGCTAACCCACCACCTGAGCTTGAAGAGCTCTCAATTCATCTACTTATTGGCCATAGAGTCAGCTGGAAGCCGCTAAGTCGCGGCTCAAAGTCCCTCAAGCGATTGAGTCTGAAGGGCTTTGAACAGAGTGCGTATCGGAACCTACCTAATATTGTAGAGCTAACACAAACCTAGAGATTTTTTATTTATTTATTGCAAAATGCATTCGCCAAACCCGTACAACACTTTCTCCACCTTGTGCTTGATTAGCGGCCAGTCTGCGCGACTCTTTACAAACTCCAGGAGCTCATCCGATGGCATCAAGCCTCTAAAGCGGTTCAGATCACTGATGGCATTGCCAATCTGTTTGCTGTCCTCGGGCGATATTAAATAGAGCTGCGATACCTCTTTGAGCGCCTCATAGTATGGGTATAGCTGCTTTTGTTTGAGGGAGAGAATGTAAGCATAATAATAGTTAACATCAGATATTAGAGTGATGGCACCATTGATACTCACTGTGTTTCTCTTGATGTGTTTGCAGAGAGATCCCCATAGTCTCATTCCCACTTCGTTCTCAAATACTTCCAGAACTGACCTGTCTAGAGATCTACTCAATTGGCCAATATGGGTCCGTATCAGGGCCACTGAATCTTTAGCAGCTGTTGTGGGCCCCATCTCAGCTGGCATACCAGGAAAGGGATTGAAATCTGATGCTAGCTGCTCGGTCATAAAAATGAAATCAATCTGGTCCATCAACACATCAACACCGCTATTGAGGCCCTCTGCTACTTTGTTATCCAAAAGCTGCTCATATTTACGCTTAATGTTAGTCACGGGTGATGCAAAATCATTGGGATCCACAATGTGGGGGATAACAAGCTCTTGTTGGAAAAACACATGCAATGTTTGGAGTATAAGGTCGCTCACGTTGATAAGCTCCGCAAATAGAGCAAGAGGCTCTACTGCTTGCTGCTCCGAGTCTCCAGCAGAGATAAGCCTCCTGTGTTTTTTCGGGTTGTACTGGTTGAGGATCTCGATTGCCTTGTCGAACCCTGTTTGTGTGTGCTCAATACCGGCAACCCGTACCAAATCGATAAACAGTGTTTTCATTTCCTGTTCCGCGGCAGCATTTACGGCTCCTTTTAGTATGCTGAACTTTCTCAGCTGTACAAAAGAGTTTTTGACGGCATCAATCAGAGCCAAGACCAGCTCCAAATCTACTAATGCCCGGATCCCTCTAACTTTTGCCAACAAAACAGCGACTTGAGCATCAGCCTCGGTCGTGGGAGAGTCGAGGGATGCAGTGGTATCGGTGCTCAAATCTGCATTCTGATCGGGAGTATCAGCAGCCCAAAGCGCGCGCTTAAACGTGGAGAGGAAATTAGACTTATCGCCAGTCCGCGCTACATTACTCCAAAGAAATTGTTCTGTTTCCTGCTCGTTTTGTTCGAGCTGAGAGTTATGCTCCCTCACTTTGGCGTCTGCAATCTCTCGGAATTGGACAGCTTGGTGGCGAATGCATTGTTCAACCCAGGATGCCAGGGGTGCCCCCAAGAACTCTTGTGAAGATTCTGGGCATAATTTGAGGAGATCCTCAAAGTAGCTCTGCAGGCACACGAAAATAGAAGACACAAAATCCAGGTTCGCCTCGCAGAGGTAGTTGGTCAGTTTATAGAGTACTTCGTTATTGATTCGACTCACCAGTTGCTCCCAGGTACTCTTGAAGGCTGATTCCGGGAAAACTGTCTTGATCTCGGCAGTTTCAGTTTGGACCTGTCTCGTGAGCTGCCGAAGAAAGATCTCAAATTTATCAGAGTGGAAATTAGCGCCATTAAAATAGGCATAAGGATCTAAACTTCCCATATTAATTGATCCCAAGTATACGCCTAGCATATGATCGATCCATAAACGCGTGAATTGCTCGAGCTCCCCCAACACATCGAGAGCCTCCACCGATAGCTTGGGCGACTGAATGCTCCGTACTTGAGACATTGCAGTGGATGTGAGCTGCCTTACAAGTGCGTTTTCAAGCACTCTGGCCCTTTTAGAAGCCTGTGTGGCGATATTATTCGCAGCGTTGTAGTGCGTGATAAAGAACAAAATCTGGGCCTGCTGTAGCGTAGGCAATGTTTCCATGAAATCTGGGTCTTTAAGATACTCTTGATTCGAATCCAAGGCTTCGAGATACTCACTAAACGGGGACTTCCCCGCCAGTTTGAGCTCTTTGGCTGTGGTAGTCCAATAAATAGGCTTTGACAACTCCTGGTGGAACCTTTTACACGCACTCGCAAAGCATACAAGCTCATTTGGCGTGAGGTACCTGGAAATTATCTGCAGTACCGCAAGCGGCAGCCTTGACGCCCGCGTCGGCGTCAGTACTTGCATATACACGAGGGGGTGACTGGGCGTTGTGTGATTACACTAGACAACCCAAAACTTCTCTAGTTGGACGTTTCATCAATGGCTAACAAGTATCTTGTTTTATATAATGCCTTCTCCACTTTTGGTTGGCTCTCTGTTCTCATCAGAGCGTTGATTCTTTACCCTCTCGTGGGCCCAGAGTTTGTCTCAGATGGGATGGCCCACTTCACTGCTGTCGTCCAGGCTTTTGCAATTCTCGAGGTTGTTCACGCGTTGACTGGGCTGGTACGCGCCCCATTGGTCACCACTGCGATGCAAGTCGCCTCTCGTCTTGCAGTTATCTTTGGAGTCGTCTGGCTGTTCCCCGAATCCGCTCATTGCACCGCTTTTACCACGATGGTCGTGGCGTGGGGACTCACTGAGTCAATTCGCTATCCTTTCTACTGGACTGCCCTTAATGGCGAGGTCCCTTATGTGCTCAAGTGGGCTCGTTACACATTCTTCATTGTGTTGTACCCTCTTGGTGCTTCCTCAGAGGCCATCCTGATCTTCAAGGCTCTCCCCGCAGCACAATTGTGGCACCCGTATTACAATTTGTTCCTCAAACTGCTTTTGCTCATTTATCCCCCTAGCTTCTACGTCTTGTATACGCACATGTGGAAACAGCGTGCCAAGGTCCTCAAAGGCGGCAATAAGCGTAAATCAGCCTAAATGTCGCATTCAGGAGATCTATCAAGCTAGTTAGGTGTGTAATACCCGAAATCATCAAAAATAAATACTCTCTCAGCGTCTACCAGCACTCTATCGTTGTATTATGTATCGTATAGTTTCTGTGTTGCCCAAAAACATAAAATCAAAAAAAGAATCTCTCGAGGGAGAGTTGAACTCCCGACCTCAGGATAAATGTAAACATTACAGTCCCGCGCTCTAAACCAACTGAGCTATCGAGAGGCACACGTGAGGTAACCTTGCAGAACGAATATACTCCCAATCAAAGTCACGTGACCCGCGCGAATACTGCGAATTTGGCTAAATACGTATCACATTCTTGCTCTTTGTACCCATTTTATCATATTTTCAAGGTTTTACCTCTCTCTTGCCAGTGTATTCGCGTGTAAACCATTTTTACCATTTTTCAAAAAGACGCGCACAGTCCTCTTTATCTTAGTCATCGTCATCGCTCGTGACTATACTAGACCCTAGCTGCTGCTATAAAATTACTCTTGGAGGCCCTTATATGTGTATTTATTTGATTATATATAATGTTTCTAATTGATCAAGCTGAAAATTTGTAACACATCTACGTACGCTAACCGAATCCAGAGCAGTTGGACACCGCCGATTCCCTTTAAAGCTAGTAGTAATCCACCAAAGTCCAGGAGCTCAAACGCGTATAGATGAACTCGGTATCTCTGGAAAGAAAACAAGACGAGAGGGATGAGATCGAGCTACTTGAATCTTCATTTAGCAATCTCACAGATCACTTTTATTTAATTGACAAGATTGGAGAGGGCACGTTTTCCTGTGTGTACCGCGCCATCGATCTTGACGTCTCGAACAAAACTCAAGGGGATACGGCGCTAGTGGCGGTCAAGCGCTTACATGTGACCTCCAGTGCCAATCGTATTGCCAACGAGTTGGAAATCCTTGCCACACTGCGCAACTGTCCCTATGTTAGCCAGCTGGTGACCGCGCTCCGGGATGAAGATCAGGTTCTAGTCGTGATGGGGTACAAGGAGCACACTGATTTCCGCTCATTCTACAAATCCTGTAGCAAACGAATGATGAGAACATACATCCGCCAGCTGCTACAAGGCCTCGAGTTTGTGCATCGTCACGATATCATCCACCGAGACATCAAGCCCACAAACTTCTTATTTGACATGTCGACCGGCACTGGTGTTCTTGCCGATTTTGGGCTGGCAGAGTTCAATGATTCGCCTGGTATCTGCGTCTGCCAACAAGGCGGATGGTTTGACCGATACCCTAAACTTGAGACTCAAGGTGGCATGCGAATCAGTGATAATAGACCAAGTAAGCGTGCCAACCGTGCTGGAACGCGTGGTTTTAGAGCACCAGAAGTACTATTCAAGTGTAACGCTCAGACCACCAAGATTGATCTGTGGGCAGTGGGTGTTATTTTACTGATGTTTCTAGCTCGCAGGTTTCCCTATTTCAATTCTACTGATGACAGCGAAGCGTTGGTCGAAATCACCCTCCTAGTTGGTAGAGAAGCAATGCAACGATGCGGGTTATTGCATGGCGTGGGGTTCGAAGTCAATGTTCCGGGCGTAAACGACCGCGAAATAGACCTTAAAGAGATCTTGAGCCCTAAAATGATGGGCGAGGATATGAAGGATGCCCGCGATTTATTATTGCGTCTACTTGATACTGATGTGCGAACCCGATTGTCTGCAGAGAGGGCTCTCTGTCATCAGTTTTTCAGCGAGGATGAGTGCGGGGGTGACAGGCTCGAGCGGCTACCTGGAAACGAGCCGGCTGAAGCAACAACCACAGAGTAATACGGATCCTAATCCAGGCCCTTTAGCGCGAGGTCCTATTAAAGAAGCGAGGCCAATTGATCCTCGGGTCAAAGCACACCGAAAGGCTCGAAAAATCAGTGGTATCCTCTACGATATCGAGCGCGATTTGCGCTCCAAGAGCCTCAGCCAAACAGACATCGACAACAAACTCGCAGCAGAACGGGCACTCCTCAAGAGTGGGAGATTTGAAATGACTCCCGCAAGGGAAAAAGAATTTCTCGATTATTAGCATTAAAAAAATAGCATACTGAAACTTAAAACATAACCTACTGTCTGATATCCTTGAGAGGATCCTCTCGTTGGACTCCAAGGAGATCATCGACGACCTCGGAGGACTCAGGCATTGGCATTGAGCTCGCGGGCCCATCAGCACTTTGTTGCTCAACTTGGATTTCTTTTGCAGTATCATACACCTCGTCCTTGATTTCGTGCGCAATGGGTGGTTCCGCGGTGGGTGCGTTCACTGCTCGAAATGCCTCCTTGGCCTGGTAGTCTTCTGACATAACATGACGACGAGTTGCGCGGAGGAGATAGCACATGGAAACTTCAGTAAAAAGTACGGATATAGCTCGCCTTTTGATAGTGCCAGCCCCTGGTCACTCATATTGGCGCTGATGCCTGAAACCGTCAGCCCAAAGGCGTACGTGCGCGCTCTAGATGACACCCCACTCGAGTCCACTTCTGGCACCAAGCCCGAGGAGGAAATTAGTATCTACGTTCAGTCAGTAAACGAAGCGCTCGGCTGGAAGTCGTCAGAACAGGCTGCTGCTGAAAACGTGGCCCAATTGTTCATGCAGTTGCGGCTAAGGCAAATTGATGCTGCATGTGGCTCAATTAAATGGGACTCTGGCTCTAAATACGTTAACTCTCCCTGGTATAGAGGGATCGTGCGCCCTCTGACTCTTTTGCGTGATGTCTATGGCTCCCACTTGTCCCTAGCAGAGTTCGAGGCCATGACACCTGAGCAGGCCATGAAGACCCTAACGCAGCCCCTCAAGGCTGATAACGCACCACATATCACAAACTATATCGTAACTCCATACTGTGAGTTCGTCAAGCGCCCTGATCTATTAGAGGCTTTTGCAGTTTCGTTGCCCCTTCACAGTGCGCTAAAACTATCATCGACACAATCTCTCCGCGAACCTTTGATCAAAAACTGTTACAAATCACCACTTGATATCAATATATTGCAGGAGATCAGCGCCCGTATTGGTGACCCACAGTTAAAAGCGGATATATCTGCAGCGATTATTCTGCAGCCACCAACACTTGAAGAGATTCGCGAAATTCGCAATGGTAGCGCAGATATGCAGTTCAATACCGTCTCTGGGTTTATTTCAAGATACCCAGCCTCATCATTTCGTGATATTTGGCCTTGTCTAGATACGCTCACATCAGTATTCCCACTGGCAGACATCCAACGCCTACGGCCGCTAGTATTACAAGAGGCCATGAAAAGAGGGGAGTTTGGTATGATTCAGGAACAACGCGATAGGTGGCCCGCCATTCTCATCCAAAATCTGGCTGCTGAATTCATTGAGCGAGCAAGAGCCAGGCTCATCACCGGTGAGATTGGAGTTAATGAGATTCCTGTAGTTTTGCAGGCATGCGAGATTGCCAATGAGAGCTCTGCTAGTGAGCAATTTATTGCTGTACGGGCTATTAGCACCCGGTATAGCCTGACCACACACTTTGTGCTTGCGTCTACTCCAACCGCTCTTCTCAGACGAGTTCTTGAGGTGAACCCTCGCGCATATCAACAAAAATCACTCATTGATCAAATATCCAAAGCCACTGGCTCACCTCTAGATCCTGAATTTGCAAAGGGCCAATTTGTGGAGTTTGCTTTGGTCGATAACAACTTCAATGCGGCAGTTCAATTTTGTGAGTCTATGGATCCCAAAAATGATTCTACATGGGTTGCCTACCTCCAAGCTACGAGATTTGTATCAAGTTTGTGGGACAATACGCCTCCCAAGATCCTCGCCAAAAAAAAAGAGCTCATCGTCAAGTGCATTGAGATCTGCCCGCCTGATGATATGGCGACCGTTCTCAAAGCTTACGAATCGCTCACCTCGGAGTCTAATAATCCTCGCGGAAATTCCTTGTCGCCCGCGACTTCATCAGCAGGTCCACGCACCAACCCCAAGCCTCGTAAAAGGGTCCAGAACTTACTGGTTAGCGGTATCGGTTGGGCTATTGGTGCCCCTACAGAAGATAGTGATTGATTAATCTTTGCATATTTATCCTCTACGTATAAAAGAAATCTATATATTTTGTGGCTCTGCCGAGTAGGCGCCTTGCATAGCGGTGCCCACCAGAGCAGAGGGTGCATCAGGATTTTCCTGAGTGACTTGTGATGTAGAGTATTTCAGAAAGTCGTGCTCGAGGCACTGGTCTGCAGACAAGCGCTCCGCTGGGTCTACTCTTAGGCACCTGTTGACAAAGTCTTGGGCTTCCACGCTCAGGTTCGGGTTGTCAAATGAGTATTCTGCTGTCATGATCGCCGATCTCTCCTCCGCTGCGGTATCGCGGTCGAATGGCGTGAATCCGCAGAGTGTGAAGAAAGCCAAAACCCCCACCGCCCAAATGTCGACCGGTTTCGCGTGCCCTGCTTTTGTGAAAATTTCGGGGGCCATGTAGCTTGGTGTCCCGCAAGTTGTCATGAGCATCTGGAGCTGTTCCTCGTCTACAATTCTGCTCAAACCAAAGTCCGCGATACGGAGGACATCATCGGTCATCGTTTTCTCTTTGAACAGCACGTTTTCTGGCTTCAGGTCGCGGTGCACAATCCCGTTATCGTGCAAATACTTAATTCCTACAACCACTGACTTCACAATGCGCGCAGCTTCCGCCTCAGGTAGAGCACCTCTCTCGTAAATACGATCAAACAGCTCGCCTCCCCGGCAGAGTTCAGTTACGAGATAAAGCTTGTCGTCTGTCTCAAAATAGTCTACCAGAGTCACGACATTGCTATTTCCAGCACTGAGGCGCCGGAGCACCACAATCTCGTTTTTAACTAGGTGCTCACGGCCACGCATGAGCTTTTTATCGATAACCTTGGCCGCATACTGCATCCCAGACTCGATATGTACACATTCTTGGACAGTGCTGTATGTTCCTTTGCCGAGTTCTTTCCCAAACTTATAGAGGCACTCCTTGGCCTCTGGGCGTTCCATTTATGTGTTAAGCGGAGTACTTCTCCCCACAAGGATGACACACGTCTGTTTTTCAAACAAAAAGTAGTAAAAATAGGGGCCATCCCGGAGTCGAACCGGGGTCACCGCCAAATGCGGAAAGTGGCCTCCACGGATTTTCACCCGAAGGCGGCATAATACCGTTATACGAATGGCCCTCAACACAAATTTTAGTCGACAGGAACAATTTACGTCAAGTCTGAGCCAAAAAAACTGCGCTTATGTAATGCGTCGAAAATTCACTAAAACCAAAAAAATTTCAATTCACATAAATTAACCCTTGAGGCTTGAAGCTTCTGGGTCCACAAGTATTAATAAAACTTTCACGCATAATTTAATAAACACAATAAACTCATGAAAACTAGAGCTAATTACGGCCTTCGAGTAACCCCAACAAAAGCTACCGCAGTGAGGCCGGACCAGCCTACTGGAACTGTACCAGAGTTCTTGGAAAGCAATCTAGGCAATCTTCAGCTGTAGTTTATCCGCGCCGTGTTAGAAGAAGATGTATACCGCGGCCGTGAGCTGCTTGATTTGAATTATTCGAGTAGGTGCGAAATTAGATGCTATCGTCATGGAACCAAATAGAGTATTGGGCATGATCGCACCTATTCCTTAGAATAATCGGAAAATTATGAGTGATTTTTCGCTGCAAGTGAATCTTGACCACATTGAGATGCCTAAGCAGGCAATTAGTGTGTCTAAATTACTATAAATGACCAACCAAATGTTACTAGATACGATAACACGGTCTAAGTCAAGAGAATCTGCCAAATGGTCTAAAGAGTATTCAAATACACCAGATATCGACGTAGATAAACAAGTGCTGTAGAGACAGCCAAGCATTATATGATACATAAGGCACTAAAGCACTAGAGAATCTCCAGAATTTTCTCATAAATCGTGAAAACAATTCCTCCGCTAAGAATGAGTCTTCCAAGCCGAGCACTTGAGCCTTTCCAGAGGGTGCGTACACCCTCGTTACGAATGATTTTAGCGAGACAGTCAAAGGACCCAGCGTACAATTTCTTGGCATCAACACTCTGCATCCTTGTTTTAATAGTGTCGACGGGCATTGTTGCATACACAGTGATGGTTCCTGCAGCTGCTCCCAATGCGAATGTCTCGACGCCAGATAGAGGGGCAGTAGGATCTGGGCGACGTTCCTGAATAATTGTTTTGAAGGCGTTATAGCTGCCCAAGCGTACAAACTGATTAGCGGCCTGGCGAGCAGTGACAGGACCAAGGCCTCGATAAACAGCACCAATACCGTTGTCCTTGATCATCTGGGCCACACCTCGCACGAACCCCTTATTATACCGAGGGTGTTCACGCTGTCTATCATCAATGAAGGCTGTCTTGATGCTCTCAGAGGGGGTAAGGGCAAAGACGCTTTCGAGGATACCAGCGCCGAGTCCAGCCAATGCACCTCTTGTCTTGGTGAGGTTGCCGTCTTTATCGCGAAGCATATCTTTGAGAGCGTCAAAAGCAAGAAATCTGACACCAGCTTTCAATGTATTACCCAAAACAGCGGGTATACAGCCCGTGTAAAGGGCACCCAAGCCATCGTTTTTGGCGACAGTGTAGATGAGGGTCAATGGGTTCCGAGACTGGTTGGACGACTTTGAAATTAGCTGTAAGCGGGTTTTGGCAAATTCAAAAGGGTATGTGATTGTTCCCTCTATTGCTCCAGCGGTCGCACCTGCAACTAGAGACTTCCACTGATCAACCATTTATGACTCACGGAACTTGACGAGCGACTATCAATATAAGCTGTTTGCCTGGCATTTTAAGGCACTCTTACTATGCAATGTAAAATCAATGACTATAACTAGTATTATGACTGAAATCGAGGAAGCTCGAAATCATCGGCAGAGAGGTCACGCGGTGAGCTCTTGCCGCGAATCGCGTTAAATACTTGTGCACGACGGCGTTTACCAGCCATAAAGTACAGGATTACACCAAGGAGAAACAAAAAGACTACAGCTCCATAGAAACGATGGGAATTTCCATCAAGATCGTCAGCCCAGTCGCCAAGGAGTGGCCGCGTTACATCGCCCGAAAACTGCCAAGTGGAGGCACCAGAATTGGTTTGCACGCCAACAGGGTTCTTGGAGTTCTTATTGACATCTTCAGCAGCATACAGCACAGCCCTTCCAAGAGTCCACTTGCCAGTAGGATACCCGATTTCTGGGTTCACATCCTGTGGAAAGAGGCCATCTAGCACATCCTTATAGTAGGCGGTCTTGAAACACAAACGGTCAAGATCACCGATGGGAAACTGAGATTTATCAAGATCTTGCCAGGTGGAAGAGCACACGACCTCAGCTTTGGCAGCATTAGGAATTAGCTTGTGAAGAGCTGGAAGCTCACCAGATGCATACCAATGGAGCGATTGAGGCAGCATCTGCATCTCCTTTGATATCTCAGTGTTGATTACACTCTTGATTTCTTCTCTGCATTCACTATAGCTACCAGTGCCCTTACCATCGTGCTGTTTGCTTCCAGGAAAGAGACAGGCTGTTTTACCACTGGCGAGATACTTGTCCCAAGCATCACTCAGGCCCAAACTGTCGTCAGAATGGACATTCAAGTCGTACATTTCGACATTTTTATCCCCTAAAGGCAGGGAAACCTTGTACATGTTGCTTTTCGCACCGTTGGCGTCAGCGTAGACGGTCGTACAACCGCTATTTCCGAGCAAAATAGTGCCTCCTGTTGGGCTGAGGCCTTTGGATGGGATTGACTCGCGATAACTGGAAGCAACCCAAGATAGAATGCCTTCCAAATCCTCGTGGATAGCAGTTACTTGCTTATCGCAGTCGTCGATGAGGAAGCTAGACTCTTTCTTGAAAAAGTCACAAGCGGTCCGCATAAGCTTGTGTTTTTCAAACATATTCACCGAGCGAACATTGCCTGTACCATAAAAAAAGAGCGGGGTGCGTGATCTCTGGATCTCAGGAATATGTGATTGACCCCAGTCAACTATCATTTTCAAGAGCTGCTCATAATGACTCTCTTCTTCAGGAGTTCCATGTAAACTATCATCATTATCTTCACCGTTATCACCCCACACACTTTTAAGAACAGGCTCCAAACCAATAAATGTGCGCGACGATACGAGGTCCAGCACTGGAAGTCCAGCAGCGGGGACAGAGTTGTTGTAGCGGTAGATATCTGCTGATGATCCTTTAATGTGCACATCTGCAACAAGAATATAATTCCACGCCACTTTGTCTTCTACAGACCATACAGGTGATGTCATGTGGTTATCTCGCCTGCGCAAAGGTGCTAATACAGCTAAATTAATGAAACAAGGAGCTATGCACGCCTGCAATTATTACGTGGAGCAACAAAAAATAGTGACAACTGAGGGATTCGAACCCTCGCCTCTTACGAGACTCGAATACTCCTGTCTTAGACAGGTAAGCTTACGCTTGAGTCGAGCGCCTTAGACCGCTCGGCCAAATTGCCGAATCGTTGGGGGTTAGGCCTAAATGTACAATATACCCAAAAGTTGAAAACTGAAAAAGCTTCCGACTTAGTTGACCCGGACCAAACCGGTTTCATTCCGAATAGGGACTCAATTAGGAACTTGAATAATGTCTC